>CAKAKR010062887.1:62841-90582 GCA_916700685.1 Adelosebastes latens
CTAGGCAGCACTGATCAAATATGAATCAATATTATGTTACGTGAATGCCTATTTCTCTCCTCAAATAATTTCAGAATATTCTTGTAGTGCACAGATTAGCTGTAAAATGAGAAAGTTTGTGATACAATATGCTGAAAGGTTATTATGGAATTTTTGCCCAATGATGCCAACAATATACTACCTACTGCCACTTTAAGTACCTAACATACTTAACTTACTTTCGTAACTTAAGTTACGTAACAAACATACTTATTTTAAACCAAACCATGAACTTTAACTAAACTTAATCAAATGCGACGCCAAGGTCTCCTGGAATGAGAACAGGTTGGATATTCCTTCATGTTCAAGACTCTGGACAGAAGATGACTACTGGAAAGTTGGAGAACATAAAAATTGCTTGGTTTTAGCCTAGTTGCCAGAAAACTGCTTAAGATAGCCACAGGCTCCTGGATACAGTGGAAAAAGTGACTAACGTGATGTGTGTGTTTGAGTTTCGCCCAAACAACCAAAGATCTCAATCCCGTATTAGGATCAGTCCCAAAAAAGGATTAGTTTATGTCCTCATGAGCATAAAAGTCTGGTCTGACCACTGACAGAAGGTTTGTCAGTTGTTCTATAATTAGGTTTTTTTCTTCATCTTCCACAGATTGGAAGTGTTTGAGGGAAAATCTTTGCATGACATACTCTGCACCATGAGTCCACATGCTTCAGAGGAGCAATAGTGAAACAAACACATGTTTTGCCTCTTTACAAACGGATCTGAACATGAATTCCACATGTATTTAACTTGCGCATTTACTTCAAACAGGCCACCTCTCTGACCTCTGCAAAAGTGCCCACGCATGTTGTGTGTCACCTTCATTACCGGTGGAAACGGCACCGTCGTGCAGGACCTGCATGCCCGGAGAAAGTGCAACGTGTTTGGGTGCGCCATCTGCCAAAGACATTTCCATATCAGGGGGGGCAACAGCTCAAAAATATAAGCTCATTAAATCAACTCTTGCGAGAGGATTTCCAGCAAACTTAGTGGCGGAACTAATTTTGGGACAGGTTTGCATAAATTGCCCTTTGAATGACCCGCCAGTCATGTTTTAAAGATATTTTTTCGGCTATTTCAAAGGATTTAGAATTTGACTGCTTAAAGCTGATGGTGCGACGCTTGAGTTCAAGAAAGGCAGGTTTCATTATACATCTCCTCAGGTCAGTCTATGCAGCTTTAAAGGAAAACACAAAGGTTTATGGGTAGAAAAGGTTTGATGGGTCTCATGTGTTCTGCTATTATGAGCACCACGAGATTGTAAATTACCTTGCTTTGTCTTCCAATTGAGGTAATTTTTACAAGTTCTGGTTCACTTAAAATTGGGCAGCACAAACTTTAAAATACCAAATTGCAAAGCTTAAACAGTACAGTTAGGACCAAAGAAGATTAAACGCTTCATAAATGTGCCCTAAGTGAGCCGGTTAGGCTGTTATCGGTGGCTATAAGCCTCATAAATGTGGATCGAAAGGGGCCTGCTACACCCACTAGCAGGTTTCATCATCGAGTCATATGGGCGATCACAGAAAGAAGGAATAAAAGAAGACGACGTCACGTCTAGTGACAGTTTCGCTTTCATTTTTACAACGTAGTAGGTGTAGCAGGCCCCTACTTACCCACATCTATGAGGCTTATAATGACTGATAACACATATTTTATGAGATGATAACTTTAGAATCGGTTCCCTAAGTCGGAATGTCATAATGTCCAAGTCGGAATAAAGTAGGTAAGACACCATCCAACCCAAATTTATATTTTTAAGCAGTAAAGATGAAAATTTGTGACATTGAAGTGGGATTTTTATCTCCGCAAGTGCAAGGTTTGCACATGAGTATATACTTAAAGTATGGCTGTCAATGTTAACATGATAATAATGCATTAACACAAATTTGTTTTAACGCCATGTTATGATTTGAGCATATTTTTTATGCTACATGCAGTACCTGTGTCGGTTTCTGGACAATATTTGTCATTGTTTTGTGTTGTTTGTGTTGATTTCTAATAATAAATATATACATACATTTGCATAAGGCAGGATATTTGTCCACTCCCACGTTGATAAGAGCATTAAATATTTAACAAATCTCCCTTTAAGTTACATTTTTGCATCAATATGACTGAGTCCACTACAATCTCCAATGTATTCATAAAACCATGCACATTCACTGGTTTCACACTTTCTAAGTGACAAAACCAAACTCCTTTCATCCAACACTCTTTTTTTCTAAACTGTGTTCACACTTTTGGGTTTCGCCCCGTTGACAGTCAACGTTTCTCACCCGATCTGAAGTCAAACAAGCTACAAACAGAACTCGAGTGTTGTACGCCCACTGAGTGAGACCTTTAAGTTTTTTCCAGCACTGGCGCTGCTCGACGAATGAAAAGAGCAAAAAAAAAAGAAAAAATTGCTGAAAAAGTGTTTAAGATTTCATGTGGCTTTTGAGAGCTTTTCATTCCCTCTCCAAGCGTGATTTTTCCGATTCATCTGACAGACCTTAATGCTTCCTAAGAGCCAAAGGCTGCATTGTTCGGAAGGACCTGCTTGGTAAAAGTCAAAATATAGACTTATACAGATGTAGAAATACAGTACGAGAATCAGAGAGCATGAAATATACATGGAGGGAAGTGGATGCTGTGGTTTGCCTTTTTATTTGAAAAGCTCTCAACATGATCTCAATTGGGAATTTAGATGTGGATGACAAAGCAAATATAGAAATGCTATTTTATTCTATGGAATATGGGATAACAGAGCACCTTAATGTTTTTTTACTAGGGTCGACTGTTGGGTGCAGATCAAGTCAGAAGATGCGTAATGGCATATACAATAAAAAATATTCAAATTTTCAAACAGAAATTGTAATCTTGCAGCCCAGATTTTAAAACCTCCCAAAGGCTGATTGAAAAATTATATTTTAAATAATGAACGAGTGACCTTTTTCCTGCACTACAACATAAAAAATTCACCGACGTACAGGAACACACACATATGTATTGTATGCTCGCAAAGCGGCGCGACTGACGGCATGCTAAAAGCAGGTGAGAGGAGATGCAATATTGAAGACATGCAATGGAAAACAGATGTTGGTGTACCGCGAGGCTGGGAGACCAATAATCCTCTCAACGTGTGTGTCAACAGTGCCACACATGTGCAGCGCATAAACTCAGGCAGAAAAAAAAGGCGAGATGATGAAATGCACAGCAAGACCGCAAATAAAATAATGTGTGTTTGGGTTAATAACTGACCACACATGCACAAACCACCCAGCCACACACACACACACACACTTATTTTCTGTTTGTCTCTGTGTGGTGCTTGTTGTGTGTTTGACCTTAGGACCTTTCTCTCTACCGCCGTGGGGAGCAGTCCTGTAGACGCTGACCTTCTGCTGGTGACTGCATGGCCAGTGTATCATCAAAACACCCGTATGGACTATGGGTGTGTGTGTGTTTGGCATGTGGGCAGGGATTTGTGGCTGGATTATGTTGAATAAATGAGCAGCCCAGATATTTGTTGTTGATGTATCTGCTTTTTCGTGGAGATCCAGATCTGGAATTACCACATTTTCACAAGTTTTTGTCCTTTTTGCACGTCAAGCTCAAAATTAAACTTTACATGACATAACTAGGTCCGGGTATTGGTACTCGATACCTTTAAAGGACCGGTGTGTATCATTTCAGGGGATCTATAGAGTGCTCCAGGGATGACGTACTTTTGTAGGTCACACAGGAAGTTAGCATCGCCCTGCTGGGTTCCTTCGACAAAAAGCCAATGGGATTCTTCCATTAGGATTTGGATTATTGCAGAAAATAAGCTCTGTGGCAGAGCTCAACCTTGGCAGGAGATAAATAAATAAAATAAATAAAATAAATAAAGTAAATAAAATAAATAAAATAAATAAAATTTAATAATGAATAAAAACATTTAAAATATATTTTAAATGAATAAAAAATAAATGCAAAGATAAATAAATACATTTAAGTCAATAAAAATAAATAAATAAATATAAGAGTAGATACATAGGGTAATTAATACAAAGGTAAATAAATAAATAAACAAATTAAAACAGAAACATCAATTTATGTCACATTTTATCAATTAATTAATGCCTACATTTATTTTAAATATAATTTTGGTACATTTAATGGCATATTAATTTATTAATTTATTTATTTTTGGCAGGTTCTGTCCTCCATTGATATAACTGATGTATTTTGGTGTAACAGCAAGTTGGACAGTTGTTGATCCTTTGGCAGAGAATCACACAAGAACTTAACTATTAATGCCATACGTGCCCAGGGATTAATCCCAAATGGGCCTTCACATTTTCTTCCAGTGTAAAAAAAAAACCACGTGCAATAATTCATGTCTGATATGATGGATAACATACACATTAAATGCATATTTATCACCAAAACTACACATTTGTCAGAGAGAATGGCTTGCAATTTGTCATTTTCATCACATCAGTGAATTTTATATCATATAAATTTAAGATACAGCACAAAAAAAAGACTTTTCAGCAAAGTAAATCAACTAAATATATTGGCACTGGCCTTGAAAACCCATTTCAGTCAAACCCTACTTCAGATTAGAACTATATTGTTTGACTTATATAGTTCTTTGTCTGAAATCATAAATTAACGAGTTATAAATTGCCCACACATTTTATAGTGTGTATTATGAGCAGTTTTCTTTAGTCTAGGTCGTGATTCCTGCTAATTAACCTCGTTACACTTTGAACTGTCCTATGGGACCCCTGAGCCGACTGTGAGCCACAGCCAGCCTGCTAATAACCCGCCGCTTCGGAGAGAAATCCCAAAGAGGGGGCGACCATTTTGGGAAGCGACATCATCAGTTAAACACTGACATTTGAGAAGGATAAGTAGACTCCCGGAGGAGCGTGGATGTGTCGGAGCCACGATCTGACACGCCATGACTTTAGATCATGATCTAGAGCCACAAAAATGAGCAAATAATAATGATTTGTGTTACATATTTAATCAAAAATGTGTGTTTCCAAATTATTCTTGCACTAAAAGAGAAGTTTTGTCAGTACTCCACTTGTGGACTTCTTCATGTGCTATTTATTTTATGAATAATTACAGGAGAGGGGGCCAGATTTGACTTTTCTAAATGCAAATCGAGTCGGTGGGGCCGTGAGGGGGATTGTGCCGAGCCACTCAAATGAGGAAAAAGGGGAACAAAGAGCAACAAAGAGAGCAGAGGAGTCACCCATTTTATTAATTGTGTTGGTTCTTGCAGTTGCCCTTTGGAAAAGTCAGTGGACTTAATTAAATTACCGCGCACGCTCGGAGGAGGAGGATGGAAGCGGTAGGATATAGCGCTGTAAAAACAGAGCCTTGCAAGCATTCAATCCCTTATCTAATGAGAATGAGAGCCGAGGGGACGCTCTAAGGTCTTTAAGTGTCCTCTGAGTCCTTCACTTACTATTATAATATCTGGATTTAGTGGAGAAAACTGTGAAGGCCAGCATCCGGGTTTGAAAACAGCAATGCAGAGCGGATGGGAGCGATACTGCCAATGCTTTCAGCCTTACCAGCCGCCCTCCTATATAGTGCCCTTTAAACCCTCTGGGCTCCTTCAGAGCAAAAGGCGTTCTTTTTCCAGGTCAGCTCGCTTGTTTGCTCCTCACAGCTGAGTCTCACTGTTAGCACAGCACATATAGGATAATTAAAGGCGGCCCGTGGGTCAAGGGAGTCGAGCACGAGAAGCCGGCGCAGAGGAGTAAGCGGTCGTGACATGTTTGCCCTGCCCCCCCTCCGCCGACACATGTTCCGAAGCCCCGAGGCATCGCCCGCGGTCACGAAGGGCTCGGGGAGAAGAAGAGGAGGCAGATGCATGCCGAGTGGCGCGGCGAGTGGGAAAAGCCGCAGAAAGGCTGGGCAATGGAGAGAGAGTAAATGCCAGGTTCTGTTGTGGTGTTTGCATTGCGGTGCAAAGGGAAGAAAAAGTGCACTAGAGCGACAAGGACACGGAGAGGTCAGAACATATCACAATCTCTCTGTGAAGAAGCACACAACCTTTGGTTAACTAGTTAAGTAGATCTTTACATTGCGGCCAACCTTGAGCCGCTACAGTTTGGTCAAATAGATCTGTGTGAAGAAGAAGTCGACTATAGCTCTGCATTTATCATCATTTATGGTCATTTATCATCATCTAAATTGATGTTAAAGCTTATAGGGACCTTGGTCTTTGTAATTCCATCTGTATGTGGGCAGTAGATAGCAGCTACTCATCGACCATAGTTCTCAACACAGGAGTACCGACCCAAGACTCTATGTATTTTGTCCCATTTGACTTAATTTTAACAATTTGTTTTGTATTTATAGATCATGATATATGGCTTTGAATTCCTGTAAATGATCCTCTGTGAAAACCTCCAGGCTTTCGTATTATTACAACATATTGTCAACGTAACACAATAAACTTGGACGTATTGCACTACTAAGAGCAAGTAGGTCACCCGTGCGTTGTTACTACAGGCGACACAGTCATTTGAATATCTGGGAAATCGTCTCATTTGCCCTTTGCAATGATAATGTACTTATTATGATGATTAGTCCCTGAGGATGTTGCGACTCCTCAGCTACTATGCACCTTTGACTCCTGCTGATTTCTTTGAGTTATTTCAGGAGACCCCTTGTGGGAAAGACTGAGGAAACGAAGAGTTTGTTAGTCCGAGTTGTTGATCACCGTCTGTCTACCTTGTTAAAACATATTATGTAAAACCTTCTTTGTTCCCAGAATTCTCCAGAAATATGTATTAACAAACATTTAATTTCCTTTTTGACTTCCTGTGTTGTACTAAACAGCCCCGTAGCTATAATGCTCCGACGGCTCAGACATGTTCTTCAAATAGAAATTAATATTTGTTGTTTATGGTTCAACTGATAGAGAATGTGGAATATTTATGCAATGACTCAGCGGCAGGGCAATGGCATAATGTAACCCTTCCATATTTTACTGTAAATGTATATGACAATAACAGTATTTTCTCTCTGCCCTGAAGACAGAAAAAGGAACATATGTCTGTGTTTGCTTTTATGTTCACGCTTTTATTTTTGCTGCAAGGAAGTGAACAATAAACATTATCATAAAATCTCCCCTTGAAAATCCAGGGTTATAAAACGTGTGGAAAACTGAAACAAATGACTCCAAACTAAAAGTTAAGAGTTGCCGCTCGTCACCACTATATCAGCCGATTAGACTGTTGTCAGGCTATTAAATAGGCGTTATCAGTCGCTATTAGCCCCATAGATGTGGGTCAATAGGGGCCTACTACACCCACTAGTAGGTTTTATCATCTATTCGCATGGTAGATCACTGAAAGAAGGTATAGAAGCGACCGTAGTCATTTTAACCGGAGCAGAGCGGAAGTCAGGCGCTGTAGGGGTGGAGGCTGGGGACGGTTTGTGTTCGTAGTTATTTTAACCCAAAACACAATGTTTTTCCATAAACTTAACTGTTTTTTTGCCTAAACCTAAATATGTTGTAGTTTTGTTGTCTTAACCCAAAGAAGCCATTTTTTTTGTGTTCAAAATGTGATCTTTCATTCAGTTTTACGACATGTTAGAACATGTTACTTTTAAGTTTCACTTTCACTTTTACAACATGGTAGGCGTAGTAGGCCTCTAACGACCCACATCTATGGTGCTTATAGCGACTGATAACGCCCAATAGCCTGATAACAGTCGAATCAGGTGACTATATTCACTTTTTACTGCCAAAATTTAAGGGGGATGGATATTTTGGTAACGCTTTATATTAAGGTTCTTGTAACAAGCGTTAGTTAATAGGTAATAAGGCCCTTATAAGTCTTTATAAGCTGCTTCTTAACATTATTGTGTCAATAACACTAGATAAGTGTTAATAATAGCAATATAAACATGTTTAATGTTAGATTATAAGGCATTTATAAGCACTTATAATAAATATAACATTTTATAGACTGCTTAAGAATGTTAATAAAAGCCTAATGAGTTTCTTATAAGTGTTTATAATAGTATTAAAAACACAGTTATTGAGTATCACTAACTTACCTATTATATTGTTAAACCTTTACTAACCTTTTTTGTTGCTTTCTTAAGATTCACACATACTTTTATTATGCATTTATTAGCAGTTAAATATGCGCTTATTAACAGTCAACTAGGGTTTTTGCAGGTACCGGCTCTAAAGTAAGAACAATGCTTATTAAGATTATTAAATCCTTTATTATGCACTTATTTACAGTTATCTATGCTCTTTGATGCTGTTGAAATAGGCAGTTTCATAAGGGAGAGGCAGTAGTAACTAGGATATACTGTTGTCAACAGTGACCTGTAAGGCCCGTCTATACCACCTCCAAACACCAGTAACATGTTTTTATTTTTTTGCCTATTCCTACTATACAGATGGGCTAAATGGGTCAACAGACGGTGGATGTGTGTCACAGATTCCCTTCTGGTATAGCGCTGACCTCCCGCCTGTGGAGATTCAGCAGAGAATAAAAAGCTGCTGATGCTCACCTAAAAGCAGCCTTGACCTGTTTGTTTCACTTCCAAACTGTATACACAGTACAGTACACAGCTGGAATCTGTGTGTGCAGAGTGTCCTGGCACTGAAATAAACTGCAACATATTGATCCCATTAATTATTTTCTTTGATGTGCAGCAACTTTTGGAGGCTATAAACCAAACTCCGGCTGTACTGTATGAGGGCATCCTTGGCAGCGAGGTAACGGTAACACTTGAGTACCCAGAAGTCAGTCATTTAACTGCAGCTTCCTTAAAGTTTCTTCTTAGTGGCTGGTGGCAGATTATGTGGCATCACTTCTGTTCCAACTTTTGTTATTTTGGAAAAGTTTCAAAAGAGTTTTGCTCTTGCACTTTAGACCATGTCCATGCTTTTCAAAGACTGTACAGAGTGTAATAAAGCCCAACAAACCATCTGTAACAACATAAATGCCTGATTAGATGGTCGACTGTCAACTTTTGCTATATTTAATTTCCCAAAGTGAAAATGTGAAAGCTGTTTTAAAGCCTCATCCACACTGTTTGGGGTGGAGGTACTGAATTATTTCTAATTGTAGAATGCAAACCCAGGTTGCCAAACCTTTCCTATATTATTTAATATATTGATCTATATTTATTTACATCTATATATAATATATAATAGATATTATTTTTTTTTAATATGCTTTATTATTTATTATATTATTATTATAATACTTATTATTATTTTAAATATTAATAATATATATATATATATAATTTTACTTTTAAAAACATATTTTGTATCACTTTTTTTATTCTTATATATTTATTTTTTTTATTTCTTCTGATTCACTTAATTTGGATGATTATCATCCACCTATTTATTAATGTATCCCTCCTGCAAGCACAATAGTTATGTCTGTGTATAAGTGTGATAGAATGTGAAGGTATGTAACCATGTGCCAGTATGCTATTAAATGTACATTCATTTCCCGCAGGTATTTTTTTTCCCATCTTTACCCAGAACTGGACATGTGACAAAGTTTAAACTACGACAGCCGGTACACTGGTAATAGAATGAAAACAAATGCCCCTACTCACCTCTAGGTAGATGTAATGTAAGACACAACAGGTCTTTTGTAATATGTTCCATCGCAGCAGAGAAAGGATGAAAGCATTACAAAAGTGCCAGAGGTTGGCATGGAACATATTAGAGACTGAACATTGAGCTCTGGGGAGATATTGAGACAGCTGCAACCAACACAAACACCAAAGCAACACAGCTTTGAAATGTCTCTGAATGTCTCATGGGGGCATTGTTCCATCCTACCTCCATGATGCTCTTTTAGCATTGTTTATAGCACACAAGAGTTATCAAAGCAATGTGGAACAAGAGGGCAATTTCGGTAAATTACCCTTTCAGCAAAAATGGATGCATAATCTAACCAAGATAATACACATGGGAAACCAAAGGCCTTCTCCTGGGTGGCTTGTAAGATTATCCAACCACTTCCCTAGCAAGCCAACACATCAAGATTATCTCCCTGCATGCCCACAGGCACGAGGCGGAGGAGATACAGACATGAATATCAGCTCTACGTCCTCTGTAATCTTCATGGAGTATGAAATAGTCAAAAGCGTGGCACATTCAATATTCACTTTAATCTGTGTTTTTTTTTTTTTTCCCACAAGCAGTGAAGCAGATGATTAGGCATGTCTGGCCTCATCAGCAGGTCTTATACTCCCTGGTGGAGCTGCTGATCATGTTGTTAGAGGCTGCTAGAACAGCTTAGGTCATTCAAATCCTAAACACTGTCAGCAGGGGGGTCCAAATTGCTTTCCTTAAGCACAATATAGGTTAATCTGTGTGATTTAGCCACATGCATTGGCCGTATAATGACCGTAAAATGATGCAAAACAGAAAAGAATAGGATCGTGTGTTCCATTTCGTGCCATCGGCCCTGTTTGTGTGGATAAATCTGTATCCTGACCTGCAGCCTCTTGTCGTCAGAGACATCAAAGTGAACAGTGTGAGCCAAAAAATAAATATATAAAAAAAAGATTTCTGCCACACAGTGGAGAGAAATGTTTTTTGAAGTTTTGACATTTTTGAGGTTTAAATGTTTTGAAGCGAGGATTTATCTGTTCTCGCCATCTTTGCTGGAGCTACCAAAATAATCAGAATTCTGGGTGAAGCTGGGGAGGGGTGAATGCCACAGTTGATAGTCTGGGACAGCTGTCAATCAAGCAAACAAACATATTTTTAAGCCTTGCTATACTATTAACAAAATAAAATCACCACCGAGACACTCATGTCCCAAAGAAATAACATCTTTATCATATTTTCCTGTTAACCTTAGATGCTAAAGACAATCCTTAGACTATGACAGGGGTTACAATCTCCCCCTATATACAACCACCTGTTACCACAAAGAGGGAGGTTCCACACTTGGATCACGTGACGAAACTAAATCAGCTCAGAAAAGCTAGTAGGTGCAGTTCCCAAAGTTCAAGAATGAACTTTCATACTCATAATATTAAGGGTGTATGGGGGAATAGATACTTATCCTCTTTCCATCTACTGCACATAACTTATGTGTTCATGTGGCGATCCCCAAATGTTAACATTAGGGACTAACTGGAAAAAACTGACATTGCCATTTTTTTTCTGCGATATATTGCAATATGAAAAAATACAGGACTTTTCACCAGACGATGACAAAGAACTTGTTTTTGGTCAACGTCATCCTTTCAGTCAGCGCAGTCACCAGGAAAAAATTTTGGTATTGTACGTTTCTGCAAGCCACGGATACATTAAATGTGGCCATTTTTGCATTCAGACAGAGGAAGTAACGTAGTACAGTGAGCAACCGATATTGAAAGTTACGTGTTATAATAACGAGTATAACAACGGAGAAAGTCCTCTAAAGGTGGGTGGGAAGGGTGTTGAACGGGTCAATCTAAAAGTAAACGTTGACTTTACGCTTCTTACATAACGTTGTTACGTAAAGTTCTGTAAGAAAGTCTGCTAAAGGCTGTTATTTATTTACGCTAGTTCCGTTGTTACGTTACGCTGTTACGTTACGCTGTTACGTTATGATGTTACGTTACGCTGTTACGTTGTGTTGTTCTTATTTTAACACAAACCATGATATCTTTTCTAACCTTAGCCAAATAGTTTTATTGCCTAAACCTAACCAATCCTTTCACAATGTCGACCACGTGGCATTGTACATTTCTGGAAGGGTGATGCGAGGCTGATATGAAACGCATTGATGAACACCTCCAACGCAAACATTTTTTTTTCTGGCAAAAGGGTTGATTCTGTAGCCAAAATGTTGTGTTTCTTTTTGCAAAATTTTCCTTTTCTGTGTTTTTCTCCTGTTCCTTGCTTATTTCCAGGTTTTTTGATAATGGCAATGTCAATCGGTTGAGCCACCCCTTTGGTTCAGACTGAAATATCTCAAAAACTACTGGATGGATTACCAATGAAATCGTGTGTGTACATAATGATATCATCAGCAAACATAGAGATATTAGCTTAGTCTAAAACACGTATAATATCATTAAAAAATGAGATGAGTAATACAGCCCAAAGAAACTGCCTTATTAATACTTTTGTCATCTACTAGATTAGTAGTCCAGTTAAAAATTAAAACCATGATTTGTGAAGTTTAATTAAAAACATCCAAATGAATCTTAGAGACTCTGGACATAACCCGCCTGAAGTAATTTCAATTGTCTGCCTTTAAATATTTCAGTTTCCCATGATGGTCTACATGTTGATTACATGACTTTTCCTTGCCACCAAGACCAACGTTATGGAGGATTTACAATTGTTTTATTTTCTGGCAAGAGAATAGTCAAATTAAAACATCAGCTCTTGGTAAATAAAATACTATATTAGTCCTTAAAAGCACAGTTTCAGCCCAAAGTGCTCAAAGTTAAACTGTAGCGTTTGAGTTTGAATATGAAAACATCTGCTGATCCCGCTGCGCTTTTGTTCCCTTGGGTGACGACAGCTAAAATTTAAAAGCAACTCAAAGCTGGGGAAAATTGCAAACATTATGAAAAATTGAGGCAGTTTGCATCAGCTCTTTAAATGAGAGAAAAAAATAGATATATGGAGTGTAATATTTTGTGTAATCAGCAAATGGTTGCACAGCGAGAGCCCTGCATTTAATTGAATTGAGGCAATGTGAGTGTGTCTGCAGTTTCATTATCCTTGTTGGGACTGAGGTGTAAAATTGGAGCCAACTGTTCTTGGAAACTGGACACATGCCTCGGAAAGAGATTTATCTACATTTTCCACAGGAGATTTTTTTTCTATTTATTTTTAGGATGAGATCCCAAGAAGGTGTGACAGACAAGCCAAGATGCTGGATACCGTCTCCCGCCTCACCATCCATCTGCTCTGGATCAAAAGCGCAGGAGGGTCCAAGAAAGCTCAATGTTCCCAGTAATACAAGCATGAGTTTCAAGACCGCTGGACGAAGCACTTGCAGCGCTGGTTTCCTCAGTCCGCTTCACGCTTGCCTGAGCCTGAACACATGACAAGTAAAACCCGAAGGCACGGGTAAGGTGGGGGTGGGGGGGGGGGGTAGCTGAACAGGAGGAGGAGGAGGGGAGATGCAAGAAAAGATCCTAAGTGTTTTGATTTGCGAGTGCGCTGGGTGTGCGGATGCATGAATCTGCGTCCTCTCTCACCTTTCTTTTCCATCTCTCTCTCCTTTCCCTTCCCTCTCTCTTCAAGGTTACTCACTGTTGTTTTCCCAGACTGGAATCCCTGCACGCTTCTCTTCTTTTCTGTCGGAGGACCATGTGAGAGACTTGAATGTAAGTGCCTCCTTTGTTGCTTAATTCACTTTCATTGGGACCATTCCTTTAGAGGGGGTTTAGGGTCTTTTTTTCCCCTCTTCTTCCTCGTAGCACATGCACAATGGGATGTCATACATCGGAGTGGGTCGGGACGGGGTGGGGAGGGGGGTCTTGATTGCTCCATGTGGTCCAAGCGTGGGAGTTTGGATGCACGTGTCTGCCGCTGTCATTGTCTCGGCGTGGCTTTTTGCGCAGCTTTGTTTTTAGTTTTGAACTTGATTTGCTGCATGTGTTGTTCATTGACTTTTGGTTGGCTTTGTGTTTGGTAACCATGAACTCAAGATGCTTCATTAAAGGTCTGCAGGGTCCTTAATTCAACCTCTAAGTACATGAGTAGATGGACACAAAACAACTACCTTTTAAATGGAAACAATAAAATACTATAGTTTGTTATGTAAATATAATAAAATAACTGTAAATTACTGCTTTATTACTATTACTTAACAGTGGTTATACACAATTTGAAGGCACTTAATACCGCTATAATTGTCCACATAAAGCCCCTGCATATAGAGTTCTACTGGAAGTCAATGGGTTTTTTGAATGGGTTTTTAGTTAGATAAGGTCTGTGGTTAAACACAAGCCTAAGAGATTTTAACGTTTTGCTCTACAATATAAATTATGTCAGTAGATGCCCAACTCTTGAATTTTGAAGCCTTTATGCGTCTTAAAAAAGGCGGTTGCTAACAAGTGGCTAAATGAGACTACTAAACGTCATCATGCCTCGTTGTGTATACTCGTGCTCATGCGACAGTGGTGTAGTTCGTCTATAGCATAACGTTAGCTTTTTATTTCTGGCGACTGCATTCACACTTCATTTATGAAGATTATCTTGCTGAACAAAACGTTTAAGTATCATAAACTTTTGTTTACCACAGAGCTTATTTTCTGCAATAATCAATAACCCAATGGAAAAATCGCATTGGCTTTTTGTCGAGGGAACCAGTGCGAAATATGTCATCCCTGCAGCACTCTATTAACTAAACAATCTGGTTGCAATACATTCATACCTGTGTTGTATTTATTGGGTCGTATCTAATCACCTATTACATAATCAAGGTGTCTTTGAGCATTTTAAAACTGCTTTTCAACCCACTGAAATTGAGGACTATCTGTTCTGTGCTGCATGTTAAATTTACACAATGACATATTTATCTTTTACAACTAGCTTGTTCGCTGTACCCTGCAACTACCCAGAAGGCCTTTGTTTGTTTATACCAACATATTATCCAATTTATTCTGTGTTCTCTGCGTACATGAGCCAATGGGTAAATTGCTTGTTTGGACTTATGTCCGTATTATGGAAGCCAATGTTCCACATTTGAACTGGATATATCATAAAGCTAAATCTTCCGCTTGTCAGTATAATAGGCCTTGTTTGTTGGCTTTGTTAGTCTCTGTGGTGACCTCAGAGTACTGTTAGAATTATGAGGATGCATCTTATGTTTTAGTCAAAAATGTTCATATGATGCCAGTATCTTCACTCTCACTTTAAAAATGAGCCCACTACAACCTAAAAATCGCAAGTTGCGTTAATGAGCTAAAGAAATTAGTGGCATTAAAACAAAATTGCGTTACGCGTTATTAGCGCGTTAACTTTGACAGCCCTTTAAATAATTTAAAGACTGATTTATATTCGCAAGCACATTCTATAACAGCGACAACTTTGATTGACATGTTTCTCAATATATTGTACTTTAATGGAATTATTCGTCTGTGCTCTCAGACGCCTCCAAACTGAAGATTATTCACTAAAAGTTCCTCCCTTGCTTTCTACCGCCGGGTTTTAATGCAAATATGTACTCTGCAAAGATTAAAACTTCATATGATAAGTAGTTCAAATTCCTTCAGGTCTGCATGAATTTCTGTGACGTTTTGGCTTTAAACACCCTCCCATGCTTCACTGCGAAGCAATGTGTCTGAAGTGAATTGCAACTGACGTGGCCGATGAATAATACAGACAGTGTATACACTCGGTTATCAATTATGGACAACATAACTAAGCTGCATGCTGAACATGGAGGTTTATGGTGAACATGCGTGTTTACCTACACTATATCAGCAGGTTATATTTGTGATTGCCTGCTTTGAATGTCGCGGTGGACTTATTTTTGGACTGCAGCGATGTTCTGGTGAAATGTGTTTGGTTTATTAAAGGCCAGCACACAAACACACACAGCTCTAAATATTGAATAATGATGTAAAGTGGATTTAGCTGCTGGTGCAGTCAGTGGGATTCCTCTGTGGCTGATTGAGCAGCATGAATCTACAACTTACTTAAAGGGGACCTATTATGCTTTAGTGCTTTTTTCCCTTTCCTTCAGTGTGTTATATGTTTTTTTGTGCATGTAAAAGGTCTGCAAAGTTATAAAGCCCAAAGTCCACGCCAAAAGGAGTTACTCTCCCCCATAGAAGCACTGCTCCTGAACTGCCTGAAACGCCTTGCTTGAAGACCCGCCTTTTCTTCCGTAACGTGGTGATGTCACCAAGTAACAAGTTAGAGCGGAGTCCGAAGAGTTTTGGTTCGGGGGGCAGCCAGTATGTGAACAATAAAGTGTTTTTTTTTAACGTTAAAGCATGTAAACATGCTCGAGTAGAAACCCAAAATACAAATATGCACCTGAAAATGAACATAATAGGTCCTTTTTAAGCACAAGATACATGAAACATATCTTAAAATGCAATTTGCCCCCCAGAAATTCCATTTTATATCGATGCAATTCATGTTTCATCCATTTTGAAATGTTTTTTTGAGCCAGATAAAAACATGATGTTTCTAAAGAATCACATGATGCAACATGAGTAGATTGCAGGAGTCCTGGTAGAGCATTGACCTTTTGCTTCAATTTGGATGAAACGTTTCATTATTCACTTCTAGCCGAGCAAACAGAAACCGTTCGAGGTAGCCATTACTGTTGTGATCATGGACGTATTTGCAGTTCACAACACCCCGGTCCCTCCCCTTCCCCATTACGGATTCCACACACTCCGCTCCCTTATCAGTGCTGACATGTGGAGAGAGGAGGCGCTGCTGAATGCAGCAGGATGTGACAGTTGCGTACCTGGAGCTACTGGCGCTGAGCTAAAATGAAGTGAAACGGTGTGTGGAGGAAGGTTCGGAGACATGAACCCAGAGCGTAGATGTGAGTTCGTGGCTTGTCACTTCGAGGAGTAAAGGTGTCGGTGAAAGCCAAAGATGGCTACATAGTGAAGGTATTTGTGTCATTTTTTCAGAAAAAAAACCTAAAGATTCAATCACTTTTTTGTTATGAAAAGGGTCAGTTGATTTGAATATTAGAATATTATATTACGGGTTAAAAATATCCCTGCAGTATGCTCAAATTATTTTCAGTTTTAACACCCCCTTTGCCATATTTGGAGCCCAGCGGGGTCTCGAGCTAGGAGGCCTTGGCATCAGCAACTCCCAATGTGTCCAATCTTTTTCATGCCCGGCCAAACCCCCTGCATTCCAGCTATAAAATCCCATCTCTCTGCCGAGGGACTCGAGAGCTTGGCATTCACGTTTCAGCTCCCCGGCAGCCGAACTCTGGCTCCTCGCCACCTCCTTGTCTTATACCAAAGCCCAAGAAAATGAGTTTGAATGGAGAGAAAAGACAGCGGGGGTTTCGGAAAGAAGTAGGGGGAGTTTTAAATGCAAGCCGAGGCATTTTATTTGCAATGACCCCCTTTCATCCACCCTCGGGGTATTGGACTGTATGAATGGGCCGGTTTGTTCTCCGGGTGACCAAACATGGCACTTGAATGTTTATCTGCACAATGACAAAGCTGGAGAGAGCCAAAGACACTTGGTGATGAGATGGACCGTGAACTAGTCAAGTGCCCCTGCTCTGTTCGGCCTCTGCTAAACACACAGCTTTGGCTTCACTGCAGCTCTGGCTGCGTTGGCGATCCAACTTCTCTCAATACAGTGTGTGCTTGTGCCAGCCACTACAGGACAATGGTGGAGTCTTATTATTGTAAAATGTGCTGGGAAACTGGAAAACCGCGACGAGAACTCACACTCAGAATAACAATATTCTGTAATATACAATAGGATACAATATAATATTTCAGGAGTTTCTCTCTTGATCAGCCCTGGAGAGTTGCATGCAATTAAGTTGCACTAAGACAAAGCTTTTCAAACTTGTTTGCAACGCAGTTCATGCAATTGCCAATCAAAAATTACCTAGAAGGGTTAAGGTTAGGTATTGACCTTGAATGGTTAAGGTTAGGTATTGACCTCAAATGGTTAAGGTTACGCATTGACCTTAAATGGTTAAGGTTAGGCATTGACCTTGAATGGTTAAGGTTAGGCATTGACCTTGAATGGCTAAGATTAGGCACTGACCTCAAATGGTTAAGGTTGGGCATTTTAGGCAAGTTACATGACAAATAAATTAACGTTGACTTACGTTAATACGAACGCCGGTCTCCTATGTGAATGTCCTGTGTTTTTTAACCACCCATCCACCCTGATATCCTCTCTACACAGCATTTGTCATTCTTTATACTTCCAAGTACACAAGTACGTGGATTATAGGAATTGATTTATTGGGATATATATGAATTACAGTGCATTACTTTTCGTAGGCATAGCTACAAATGGTGTAGGACAACAGCCTGAATTTAATGAGATCACAACAAACTAGGCCTGTTTGTTATGACGCTGTGTGAAACTTAATTGAACCTCATGAGTCAACCACGTTGACTTTATAGTTTTAATATGCAAAGGCGCATTCAGACAGAAACCAGCTCTATGTTGAGGCAATGCAAGGCGCTGTGTTGGTGGGGGCATGTTGTTTCTGGTACCAGTGAGACATTAAATACAATCCAGACAGGCTCATTTGAGTGGTAGGTCTATGAGTTTGAATCAGACGCCAAAACACACAGCGACTCTAATACAATGGGACAGGATTTTACAACTCTGGAAAGTTATCGTGGTCGCCAGGTGGAGTAGAAATACAGTGTTCAGGTTACAAAGTAATCTACCAGGAACGGGAACTCGCACGTATTGTGTTAAATGCTGCATTGCATTATGGAAAAGTTGAACAGTTTTTGCATATCTTCAATTCATTGGCACCTCTGTTGAGCCAGTGGACAGTGGCCAGACAAACTGTCTTTACTTGGCGATAAATTACTGAAAATAATCCGACAATAAATTACAGAAATTTACCGGACAAAAACAGTTCTCAAAAAGGCTCCATGAGGAATGTACAGTAAGAAGGTTACAATATTGTAACCCTAGTTTTATAAGCACAGGCGGAGCCCCCTACTTGACTCTATGGGTAATACTCTCCTCCAATCACATGCACGTGTTTGCCCACTGAGATTTGCGTAAATGTAGATGGCCAATCAGGAAGTGCCTACCAAATACGTGCGTCACCACAGTATACAAGGTGGCGCCCAGCGCTACCTGGCATCCCACAGCCTCTTCAGCAAGCGGCACTGGAGCGGCAGGGCCTCCTTGATAGAGGGCTCTGCCTGTGCTTATATAACTAGGGTTACAGTATCGTAACTTTCGTTCTAACTCACACATGCTCCGCCCTCTACTGAACTCTATGGGTTCAGTGGGTGTAGCCCGATGGATGCCACTACATCGACCTAACCGCACTGATCCAGACTGGCTAACTGAATAGAAAAGGTTAAAATAAAAGATATGGTTAAATGGCAACCTTTTGTCTCAATTTCTTTGCCCATTTCTTGCTCATGCATAAGGATGCTGCCCCATGTGACTCTGAATAAGGCAAAGACAATGACTGAATGTCAGTGGTGTCTGGAGTATTCCCATTGAAAGAAAAACATTGATTTGACTGATTGATCATTTTCACAGCTGTTGGAGTCAACAAAACCTGATCTGCGATTACCAACAGAAAAGAGCACAATAGAAAAGACCTCCTAAATACCAACAGAAGGCAATTTGAACACGATCATTCTCAACGACATAATGGCTGACACCATTTGTCTCATCTAGTTCACAAAGTCAGTGCCTGTGCAGCTTAGTATGGCATTGATTAACGCCGCGGCTCGGTGTGCATACCGCCGGCTGCATTAATAGGCTCTTTGATTAGCTGGGGCTCAGAGTCAATGTCTGGCCTACGAGCGGGAGTGGATCGATGTGTCCTCGTGGAGAATTCATAAACCGGGTAGTGTCAGGAGAGCTGTTGAAAGAGTTCTAGTTCAACATTACAAATGTGGCTGCAAACAAGCACTTTTTTATCACTGTATCATGATATTACATCATGCTCCCCCCATGTGATTCCAGGAAAAGATGCTCCCTAATTATGGGGGAGCTGGTTTTACAGGTGCAGTGTCATGATTTGTAAGCAAATCCTCAAAGCATACCAATGTGCTCCCATTCATTACATACTATATATTCTGGTGTGACAACAAAAATGAAGCCTAGTCAGCAAAGGAATGGAGACAAAGTTAACTGCCACCAATAAATCCCCCCAAAAATCCAAACATTGTGGCGCACCCTGCCAGAAAACACAATCTTCTGACAAAGTCAGCATGTACGAAGAAATAGAGCCAAAGACCAAATGTGGATGCTTGTAAAAGTTGGACAAGTCAGCCTTTATGACCAGTTAAAAAACAATTGGATTTGCGTGCTCACCGAACAAAGCAAAGTCATATCATCCAGTGGTCTAAACATCTGTTTACTTGATCACTTTTGGCCCGCATTAGTCTTGAGGGAAAACCACAGAAGGAATGTGTCAAATCAACTGGATTACAGTCACGTAGGAACCACACTGTTTGGGAAAATTGGACCCAAATGCAGTGCTAAAGGGGAAGTTGAGCTCAGTATCTTGGAGGATAATTCAACTATTTAAATTCCATCTGAGTCGTAAAAGCATCAGGAATGATGTTGCGTCGGCCAAATCGAGGTGCAACTTCCTGCAATTGATAAACATCTATTTCCTTAAGGATGTAAAGCATTATTCTGACTTCTAAGAGTAGATTGAGGCATGGGTTTTTTATTGCGTTGAGCTGTACTGTATTTACAGTAGGGCTGTCAATCGAGTAAAACATTTAATTGTTATTAATCGCAAATTAATCACACATTTTTATCTGTTAAAAATGTACCTTTTTTCCTCTCTCTTTTTAACCACATTGTTAGGAATGGATTCCTTTGTGCAAACAGATAACGTGCGCTGCGATGTAGGAAGCCGTGCATTCCAAGGGGGAGTAATGCAATATCACTAATGGTCTTATAGATCGCCTTGTTTGTTTTGGAGAGCAGTAGCTAAACACACACACACTCAGACAGACAATGTCTTTCTCCAAGCTTTGGAAAAGTGCTGTGGGTGGTTTATTGATTGAACCTCTGAGGTCAATGTGTGTGTGTGTTTGTGTGTGAGACTGGCCCTGTGTGTCCGCGGCTGGCAGTATTTATCTGTGCTGATGTTAGAAGAATAGAGACGAGGTGTTGGCTCAGCCTGGGGGGACAGCTTGAGCTCGATGGAGAAACGAGACATGTAGAGGGGGCAAGCAGGAAGCAAATGTCATTCGCTTTAAGAGGCTTTGTCCCTTGGGATGCACCTCAAGGGCCAGCACGTCTACCTGCCTGTGCCCAGGACTGTCTGCATGTCTGTCTAAATACTGCATTAGAAGTGACATAGATATTTGTATCTGCCTCTTGAACCTCCTCCATGATTTAAGAAATATATCTGCTGTCTGGTGTCACCATGCATGTGGGTCAGTAGGGGCCTGCTAAACCTACTACATTGTAAAAGTGAAAGTGAAACTTAAAAGCAACACGTTCTAACTAGGTCTGTCAATTGATTAAAATATTCACTCGCGATAAATCGCATGATTGTCCATAGTTAATCCAGATTATCTGCAAATTAATCACATTCTTTATCTGTACAAAATGTACATTAAAGGGAGATTTGTCAAGTATTTAATACTCTTATCAACATGGGAGTGGACACATATGCTGCTTTATACAAATGTATGTTTATATTTATTATTGGAAATCAATTAACAACACAAATCAATGACAAATATTGTCCAGAAACCCTCACAGGTATTGCGTTTAATATAAAAAAATATGCTCAAATCATAACATAGCAAACCCAAGTCCAACAGGCAACAACAGCTGTCAGTGTGGGCATGTCTGTAAAGGAGAGACTCGTGGGTACCCAAAGAATCCATTTTCATTCACATATCTTAAGGTCAGAGGTCAAGGGACCCCTTTAAAAATGGCCATGCCAGTTTTTCCTCGCCAAAATTTAGCGTAACTTTGGAGCGTTATTTAACGTCCATCACGACAAGCTAGCACAACATTGGTTTGAACCAATGGATTCCTTAGATTTTCTAGTTTCTATTATGTCAGTTTCTTTACTCTAGCTTTAAAACTGAGCACAGTCACAGTTAACGCGTTATTAAAACCTACTCGTGGGTGTAGTAGGCCCCTACTGACCCACATCTATGGGGCTTATAACCACTGAATGACTTGATAAAACAAAAATTGCAAAACAAATTAGGAATATGTAAATATGATGATAATTCAATTCAATTCAATTTATTTTTATATAGCGTCAAATCACAACAGAAGTCATCTATAAGCAGACAGGGTTGCATGTGCACATATTCATATGGTCGTGAAGATATTCTTCCATTGCCTTGCTATAGCATCAATCATCATTCATCAAAAAGAGGCGCAGTTATTTTTATATGCACTACATTTGTAATCCAAACACTCAATCATAAAGCTCTTCTTTAAAGACGACACAGTATGTGCACTAGCCAATCTTGATATTCATTCATATTAATTTATGAATTTGAGAGTGATTTAAGTTATTAAGTAATTTGATTTTTACAAGATGAGGCAAACATCTTTATTTACACCTGGATCTCAGATGCCTTTCAGAGGCCCTAAACCTACTAAAATAGATGATTAAGGATTATTAAAATCACACCTGAGCCCGAACGACTTGATTAATAATTCAAACCATTAATGATCCAACTGAGACCATCATTTATTCCATTTATAATTCATAGCTGTCTTACACTGTCGTCACACTGTGCGAAGCCCCCTCCCCACCTTCATGCAAAATGCATGTCCTCTGATTAATGCCCCATCTTTCCATTCCTCTCACTGACTTTGTACTCCATGTCTTAGTCATCTTCATCCCCAGCTAACAACTCTTTTTTTATGACCATAGAGGATATATGCTTGTATATTCACTATAAGCAAAGTGAGATGTCCCTACTTTTGTATGTGTGTGTATGTGCACTGTCCCCGTCACAGGTAATGGCAGGCCCATAAATCTGAATATTTTCTCACTGCCAGGTGGACTATAATACATTATTGCATTACATTAAACACACACACACATATGGCACACACACAGAGCTGCACCGCACTGCAGGGACGAGAGCAGGGGAGGTCGGAGAGCCTGACTTTCACTTATAACTTATTCATGCTTCACGCCGTCACTCGGCACACCTGGGAAAGAAGTCAATTCTTTCCACCGCGGGGAGGCTCATCTAAAGCAGCAGTATATGACTTTTAAAATAACAACCTGCTTCTCAAACATCCTCAAATAGTATTTCCTATTACCTTCGTCAGGGCTCCAAATGGCAGAGTTGCGCTACCAAAACTGTGTATTATCAATGCATTTTTGTGGCCGCAGTAGGAATCTGTGTCCCGGCTGGAGCAGTTTCAGGCTCGGCTGATTGAATCATTGGCACCGGATTGGAGAGATTCCTCCCGAAAGGTCACAAGTGCTGCTTGATATGTGGTGGAATTTCCAGTCTGCCTAATAGGTTATTTCATGGCCTTGTAAATTACGGCATTAAAAGGTTGAGACTGTGATTCAGGAGAAAGATTTGTTGACTCAACACCCAAACAAACACACCCCTCCCGTCAGTGCTCCTTTAGAGCATTAGCAGGTACCAGATTTCCACTGCCTTTCTCTTTATGCAACCAAGGCCATTACTCTTGAACATGGAACGTATGCGGGTGGTTCACGGGCACAGCAGTGACGAGACAGGTGAAGTGAAGATAACGTTGTCGGTACCGCTTTCAAACAGGCTCGGTCGTAAATAGTACAGGCTGTTCTCATACACCGTTTGTAGCTATACCTACAAAAAGTAACGCACTTTTATTCGTATATATCCTACGAAATCAATGCATATTTCATCCACGTAACCATGAAGTATAAAGAGCAACAAATGCAGCGTCAGGAGTAGGTTGGGGTGGACGGTTGGGGAAAAAAACAGCGGACTTTCGTCCAGGAGACTGGCTGAAACCAGAAGCCAACATTGATTTATTTTTTAACTTCTGTACTTAAGTAACCTTACCTCCGTAGTTATTTTAACTCAAACCACGATCTTTGCCTAAACCTAACAAAGTAGTTTTGGTGCCTAAACCTAACCAAGTTGTTTCCTGTGAAGACGGAAGTTTATTTTGAAAATACTGTATGCCTGTAACGAGCAGAAATTGACACGTGTTGCTGGACATGCGAACCGTTGTATGAGGATACGTTGAATAGCCTATTATACTATTTTTAGAATTAGATTCCAGTAGTGGCTGCATAGGATTGTTTCCAAATCGTGTGATTCAAACATTTCCAATAACTCCAGAGCGTTGTAAAGTCCAAATGTCAAATGTTATTGAAAAAAGATGGATGTAATCATTTCCAACATGTTTTTATCAAACGAAATATGCTGCTTCAATCCATATTTGTTGGCGTTTAGCCTTTTCAAAAACATTGGATACAGCCATAAAGGCTCGGTCTGAGCCACTTTGTTTGTTTCCCATTTACAGAGTCATGGCTGTGTATAAACTCCAGATTATTGTTTCAGCACACACACAGAACGGACAGCTAGCGGACTGTGATAAGTGTTTTTGATTAGATGATTTGACTCCACATTTAACTGATCTTGTATTCCAGTTGAGGGTAAAGCACTTCAGATGTTCAATATTAGGACTGTGATTATACTGAAAGGCGATGCCTGTTCACCAGCCAATGAGGTTTGCTGTCCTTTGTGAACGGAGCTTGAGCTGACCTCCATTTAAAGTCGTACGAGGAGTTATATAACTTCCAGGGACAAGTGAGGTGATTGGGTACGGAATACAAGCAGAGCATTGTGGAGAGGTATGTTCATGCACTAATTGGACGGTTTCACATTGGACATAATTAGGATTTTAGTTTGAATATGACTGCACTTCACAGGGGAATATGAGAATATTCCTTTCTACCATGAACTCCACATATATATTTAAATTAGATTTTCTTTTACCCTGGGCTCAAAGGAGGACAAGTGAAGAGAACTTTTTATGCCTCATCACACCCTTATTTCACTCAATGCAACAAGGCAGCTATACTGCACTTTACTGTGTGTGAGAATTTTAATAGATAATGTAGTGACGCCTGAAATAGCACATTAGCTTGAAGACAAACTCAGCTGTGTGTGTGCCAGTGACCGCCTGAGAGCCGGTTGATGCTGCCCACGCGGTGCATGATATCCAGCGACTTATTTAATGCAATTGTCTCATGATAAAGCCTCAAGTCTTGATATTGATTGATTGGGATTCATAATGGTATAGCAAGTCAAATAATCTCACCACTTTTGCACATTTTTTAAATTAGCATTAATTAGAAAATGTGATTTTCTGAGTCAGTAACATCCTGAATGATTCATTAAGACGGTCACATTTTGACGCTTCAGTGCACGTCGCAATCTGGTCACGGATTTCCCATCTTTGTTGACCTTGGTACAGAGTTTTAGCATTGGTTGGAAGACACACAGACTTTATAGATGTTTAGCCTCTTTTTGTTGTTTTGTGTTGATTTTGTTATGCATCTCTCTGTTTTTTGTCTCTTTGTGGTCATTTTGTGTCTCTTTGCGGTTGTTTTGTTTCACTTTGTAATTGTTTTGGCCGTTTTGTTGTTTGTTTTGCTCCTTTTTGTAGTTGTTTTGTGTTTCTTTGTAGTTGTTTTCTGTCCCTCTAGTCATTGTGTGTCTCTTTGTAGTCATTTTGTGTGTTTTTGTAGTTGTTTTGTGTCTCATGTAGTCATTTTGAGTCTTTGCAGTTGTTTTGTTTCACTTTTTAATTTCTTTTCGTTGTTATTTTTTGTTTGTGGTAGATTTTGCTCCTTTTTGGAGTCATTTTGTGTCTCTTTGTAGTCATTTTGTGTCTCTTTTTAGTTGTTTTGTGTGTCTTTGTATACATTTTGATTCTATTTGTAGTCATTTTGTGTCTCTTTGTAGACATGTTGTGTCTCTTTGTAGTCATTTTTTGTCCCTGTAGTCATTTTGTGTCCCGTTGTAGTCATTTCGTATCTCTTTGTAGTCATTTTGAGTTTATTTTTATTTGTTTTGGTCTCTGTGTGGTCTTTTTGTTTCTCTGTAGTCTTTTTGTACCTCTCTGTAGTCATTTTGAGTCTCTTTCTATTTGTTTTGGCCTCTTTGTGGTCTTTTTGTGTCTCTTTGTAATCATTTTTGTTTCTTTGTCATTTTGGTTGGAGCCTTTACAAACTGTAGACTGGTAGTGCTGGGTATCATTTGACATTTACTGCTGATACTATACTTTAGTATTGGCATTCAAACTAAAATGATACTTACAATACGATGTTACTTTGAGGAATAAAACATGTTTTTCTGCAACCACTTGTTATCATGTGACTAATGTTGACACCTCAGCCAGTTCCATTCACTGATCAAGACCGTGAGATGCAGTTGAAATTAAAATGATCCTACCTTTTTTTTCCCCCCGTCAATTTAATAACAAAAATATAATTTCATCAGTAGCTCTCTTTACTGATTTTAAAATTACTTGTATGCCAACGCAAGTATGTATTTCGTACTGATTTTGAGTCTGTTTTCTTTGGGACTAGGTAGTGTTGTCATGGTGTGCCAGCTGGTGTTGGTTTGGGTTGAGGGCGAGCAGCGAGGACGTGACAGTTTGAGGACACATTGGGTCCGCTGACAGCTAATGATGATGCTGCCTGACACCCACACATACGCGTGTGTTTATTTGCGTGTGTGTGTGTGTGTTAAGCCATCTTTGTGTATGTGTTTTTGTTTATTAGTGTGTGCATGCATGGACATGTGTGTGCGCTTTTAGGCATTTATGTGTATTTGCATTAGCCGTGGTGATGTTGCAACGGATTTCTTTGGTGTGACAGAGAATGACCTTGAGCCGTTGCTGCTGGTGAAAGTGTCAGACTCTGGCAAAGGATCTGTCTGCATGCATAATGTACAAAATCGCTACTGGAATGCTCTCAAGTCTATCTGAAATCTGACAAAGAGTGCCCTTTCCTTCTCTCTTTATCATCCTGAAAGATGTCGTTTTTTTTATCGCCTCCACTTTGATGTCGAAAGGAGCCAGCAAGGTAAAGATATTCACAGCTACTGTTGATTCAGAGTTTATTATTATTACTCACTCTGACTCCTCATGTTCCTTGTCGCATATTCGCAAACAGCAGTGAATCAAAATATTTCCGTCGACCGGCTGACCTGTTTCATTCTCTGACTCACAATGACATTTGAAGTAATGTGCGCAATGTCCGTTTGTTTTGAGGGAATCTTATGGTCTGTACTCTCCTGAAGCACCGGAGGGAATGTTTGCCAGGTTTGACTGACAGCTCACATACTCAGATGGACATGATTGCACACACAGATTCCTTGTTTCGAGTCTGTTTATTCACCTAATAAATGTGCGATTGTCAGTGATAATGAATGGTCTCTTTGGTTCTTGCAACTAGTCACAGCAACGTATGCTCATACAACGGCTCATATGATATCTTACAAAAAGGTATTACTCATTTTTCATGCCTTTTCCTATGAATGTCCAGCAACGTGTGATGCACGTGTCAATATCTGCCTCACAGGAAAACAACTTGGTTAGGTTTAGAAAAGATTGTAGTTTGGATTAAAATAACTATGTTTGAAATACTTGGTTAGGTTTAGGCAACAAAACTACTTAAGTTTAGTAAAAGATTGTGGCTTGGGTTAAAATAACTCCGGAAGTGGCATAACTTAAGTACGGAAGTTACGTGACAAAAACTACTTAGGTTTAGGAAACGATCACGGTTTGGGTTAAAATAACTCCGTAAGTGGCATAACTTAAGTATGGAAGTTACGTGACAAAAACTACTTGGTTAGGTTGAGGAAAAGATCGTGGGAGGAGTTAAAATAACTACGTTTGAAATACTTGGTTAGGTTTAGGCAACTAAACTACTTAGTTTGGTTTAAGAAAAGGTTGTGGTTTGGGTTAAAATAACTCTGGAAGTGGCGTAAATTAAATATGGAAGTTACGGGAAAAAAACTACTTAGTCAGGTTTAGGAAAAAATTGTGGTTTGGCTTAAAATAACTA
>CAKAKR010062888.1:0-20841 GCA_916700685.1 Adelosebastes latens
GAGGTAAAACACATTTCCGTGCTCATGCTCTGCAGCACGCTGCACTGGTGTGTGGCTTAAGCTCCGAGCAACAGGGAAGGGAAGATTTTTTTTTTTTTTCCTTGGGTGAGAATTTTTTTTTTTTTCCAGTGTCGTGCTGTTGGACGCGTGTATTTTGGGGATTAGTGGCTTAATCGACCTTGTAATGGGGAGATCAGAGTGGCATGCAGGCATGGAGAGAAGTGCACATGCTGATACACACATATATACTGTATTCTCTCACGCACAGAGTCATATTTAGGCACTTAAGCACACAAATCTGCGCATCCTTACTTTATTAGAAACTCCTTTATTTCATAGGCCAGCGCGCCGACTGAAACCAACTACAACCTTTTCCTTTTACAGAGAAATACGTACACACACACACACACGCACACACTAATAACCTCATACTTCTCCCCAACAGCCAGAAAATGTACACTCACATCACATAGTGCAGCAGAGTACATTGGACACCTTATCGCTGCTTCCACCCTCTGCTGTAATATGCTGCAGCTCTGTGGGTACATTGCACTGCAGACCGAGGGCTCTCCGGGGGGTCAGTGTATTGTCTCAGTGAACAATGAGCACTCTGGCTAATGCTTCTGTGGACTCGAGAGGTCAGACCCGTGAGTCGCCCTCTCCGTCTATGAATTTACTACAGTACATGTCCATCTCTTTCTCTTGTCCCCCCCACCCCCCGGGGGTTTGTTTGCCCGCTCCGCCCGGGTCACTCCTCTTTCTGACTGGCGTTGTGGGGTGTATGGGAATAATGCGTTATCTCGTATCAGCGGCAGTCGTGGAATCCAGTGCGGCGCGGCTGATAAGATGAACAAACAGTTGGGATCATTAGAGCGAAGACATTGTGTAATCACTGCTCTAATCTCCCCCTAATCCCAACATCTCCAACCAGCCAGGGGGGCTCCAAACCACGCGGGCCCATACACCAGTCCACTAGCCAGGCCTCTGTACACACACACAAACACACACACACACACACCATAAACTGAACAAAAAACACATGGCACTCATACACACACCCGCCAACTCTCTCCACTTTTTTTTGTTTCTAAACTAATAACAGGCTGTGCGCACATGGCCAACCCAGAGGAAAAAATCAATACTCTCTCAGACAAAATCAAGATTTCTTTTATCCTTCTATTTATTCTCTTTGGCTTTTCCCCCATCGCTCTGCTTCCTCTCTCTCTCCCCCCCCTCTCCCTTTCCTCAATCGACATCGGCAGCTTCTTGATCTCAGTGGAAGTCCTTGGAGCACCAGGTACTCCAGATCTTTGGTGGTACTCACCCTTCGAGGCTGATCGATTAAAATAATAAGATATTTTCCCAGGACGCTCATCTCGTCTCCGTGACACACACACCTCTGCCCCGGCACAGTCCATTCCCCAGTTCATCTGAATGTAACGAAGCCGACCCCTTTCGACAGCGGGTCAAGCCTCCCTGTTATGTGTTTGAGAGGAACTCCTGGATCAGCTTCAGCTCTCTCATCGCCCCAGGACAAAGAATCCAGCCACAAGTGATGAGCTTGGGATGGTGAAATACCCAGACCTGCTACTGTGCACACACACACACTGGACAAACAGAGACAGAAGAGGAGGGAGGCCAGTGTGGGAAACAAGGGGTAAGAGAGGAAAAACAAGCAAAGACGTAGCTTCCAAACCATCCATACTGCCGTCTTTTCATCTCTAATGGGAAAGACAAATCGAAAAATCTCTGTTTGAGGGCTCTTACAGATGGACAATAAAGGAAAAAATACCCAAACAGGGGAGGGGGGCCGAGGAAGATGGGCAAGAAGGAAGGAGATAGTTTGCGCTTTCTGCTGGCTGTAGTGATTGCACGCTGGCAGGGAGAGAGCGGGGAAGGCTGCGAAGCGAGGAAGACATGGAGAGGCAGATATAATGCAGCATGGTTTTTTTTTTCCTCTTTTTTTCGTAAAGCTTTGGCACCATCAAAAATGCCTCAGTCATGCCAATAAAGCCTGTTTGAAATTAATTGAATTGACAGAGGCAGCCAGTGAGACAAAGACGGGGAGGAGAGGGGAGAAAGGTGTCAGAACAGGGAAAAGGAAAAGTCATTACAACCCAGTTTTTTTGTTTTTTTTATTATAATATATAGATCTCTCATTTTGTCTCTGCGGTTTGTTTTATTTATTTGAAGTTAGTGGCTTAATGAGATCCCAGTGGTACGACAATAGAATAAGGGAAAGAAAGAGAGAAACAAGAGAGATGGGAGGCGAATAATCTCTGGAAAAGAGATGCAGGCAACTAAACAGAAGAGAAGAAGAAGGGCTGTGGATCAGAACAACAGAGGAAGTGTAATGTTGGCAAAAGAGGACAGGGGGAAATGATACCACACTGCACCAGCTCACAAGTGCATTACAGCTCTCCCGTAAAGCTCAATAGTTGCTTTTTTTTCTTTGTTCTGCACCCGTTCTCATAGATATACATCCAAACTCCTGGGAAAAGACAAAGGCACGTTGAGCCAGGCTGGTGTGTGAGCTCAAATGAGATGAAGCCCGATGCAGATTGCATACCTCCGCCCTGGCGGAGAGAGATTGGCCACAGTGTGCCGCGGCAGCCGGCCAGCTCTTTGTGCCGAGCAAAGGAATGGAAAACAGATGCCACATAAAATGCCCTGGCATGGGGGCTGTATATTGATTCATTTGCTGTATTTTCTCTCTTTAAACAATGCTGCTTTATTACTTAGCTAAATATGCTGTATGGTCGCATGAGCATGCACACACTGTGGAGTGTGGACTGTGTGTGTTTATGCTCCGATGTGTATCTAAGCTTCTTTGTGTACATACAAGAGACCCGTTCCAACATTTTCTCTCTCGTAAAGCGACTGAAAAAAATAGCCAGTTTAAAGTGTCTGTGGTTAAACTGCACACGGCTTCCTTTTTAAGATGCGCAGGAAGATATGTTTCCTGTGTAATCTTTAAAAACGATAATGCCTCTCTGCTACTTGGCAACCTCTTGTTATCTGGAGTACAGGAAACAGGTGAGGCGCCCTCCAGAGAAATAAGATCAACATTCTCCTGAGCTCGGCACCAGACCTGGAGTGACTCATAAACACAATCTGCCTTTTCTCACATAATATCGAACCATTTTCTCCTCAAGTTACACTTCATCATGCAGACCAGCGGCCTCATTACAGAAAATTTCTCAGTCTGAAATCCTATCTCGACTCAGTTTAGGATGACATTTAGGATTTTTGGTCTTTCAGAAACATGTTTCCTAACTGTATTTAGGATTCTTATCTAAGGATATGAATTTAGCTATTACAGAGCCATCCAAATTTACGAATTTCTCTAATTAGGAAACCTAAATTAGGATTAAAATACCTGCCAAAAATGGCAGCAGCACTGTTGTTAGGTCTGTATGGAAATGAAGATGGGGAATAACATCATGGCTAAAGCTGCATGCTAACTCTGTCATGGACAGGAAACGTTATCGTATTACAGTAACGTGCGGACAAGCCAGCTGTCACTCACACCTCCGTGGTCAAATCGGCTGACGCTACACCTGTAAAGCACCCATATACTGACATTTATGTTAAATGCATTCAAACGGCCCCGATGGAGCTGACCATGGATGTATAAAGAGAACGGAGCTGACGGCAGAGCTAGAGTCGGACTTGGTGAAGTTAGCGGAAATATGCACGTGTGACTACGTCCGGTTTTCAAAATAAGGTGTTAACAAAGGGAACTGTATATATAAAATACATATAAGGAAATAAGATTGATTGGATTTTATTCACCAGAAGTATAAAACATTACATGTCCCTTATAAATTAAAAATAAAATACCATTTATTTGTGAGGGAAATGTTTTTGATTTTTTGGGTCGCTGGAAAAAAAATTATAAATATTGCCTGACAATGACTGATATATTTGACTTCAGGACATCTCTGACTACATACACACTGAAAATCTAAATTTTTTACTGTATTAATTTAGAGATTTTCCAAAGTAAAAGTTTCTAGAAGTGCATGATTCAACTTTTTCCCATGGTCTAGTGTTAAAAAAGTTAACAAAAATGGCAATAAATCGTAATATCAAATCGCAATACATATCGAATCGGCACCCAAGTATCATGATAGTATTGAATCGGTAGATAGGTGTATCGTCCCAGCCCTACATCTTAACGTGCTTTTTTTCCTCATCTTCGTCGTCCCCGTCTCTCTTATCGCCTGCTTCCACTCTCACACTCTACTCCGTCCACGCCGCGTACACTCCTTCCCTTCGCCATCACCAAGCTTCATAGCTGTCTCACAAATGTCAAGCTCTCGTCTTTTTTCCAGAGTAGAATATTGCTTGTTGCCCGCTACCTTGTGTTGTTTGCAACTCTCTCTGTGAGGAGTTTGGAGGAGTTGGCGGAGGTGGAGGGGATTTCTTTTTTCTGTTTTTTTGGCAGGGTTGGAAAGGGGGCTGAAGGGGTAATGAAAAGGTATGTGTGACGAATTGAGGCAAAGGGCGAGGAGGCAAGCTGTGTGGCGATGAGGAGAGGAGAGGAGATGAGGGCACGGCAGAGAGGGGGGGAAAGTCTGTGAAAAAATGCAGAGTTGAAGGGTTTGGAAGAGCCGAATCAGCACTTATGCAAACACTCTGAGGAGCTAGTAGCCACACACACACACACACACACACACCTGTACACAGCCATCCAGCGAGTTTTGCTGTACGAATATCTTCCATATCAGGATGTCATACTGGGCAGAGTCGGCTCTTGGAACAGCGACTCCCTGTTGCGCTGCGAGGCTATTACATGGTCTAACAGAGCTCGACTAATAACATGGACTGGATCAGCCACTTCCCACTTCCTCCTCAGATCATCACGTATCACAGGAGTTGGGGCATTTTTACCACCCACTCATGCCAGAAACCTCTCTCAACCCTAATCCTACACACAGAAACACACACAAGTCTTTACCTCTAACACCCCCCCTACATGCGTCCCATAAAACATAAATCAATCGTTGCCATCGGTCAGTCGCCGACCATCCACTGTCAGTGTTTTATTGTGCTTTGTTTGGCTGTTTGTTGCCGTTAATCTGTTTGAATAGCTGTGGGGGACTTTCCAAAAGCACTTCCCGCTGAATTTACTGTCTTGGTGGTTGAGCACACATCTGTCTTTTCCTCAAACAGAATTCACACCCAAAATCACCATCCAAATCCTACGCACATAAAATACCCCCAAACCCCCCCAATCCCCCAAATCCCTGTTTAGTAATTGTGTGTGTTGGTGCATTGTGGGGTTGAGATGTTCGCCGCTGTCAGTGTGAGTTGTGTGTCGCCACTGAATGTGCGATTTCTTTTTGTGTTTTGTGCCGTGCTGCTGATTGAATCAATTCTATTGACTGACCTGAGCGATAAAGAGAGATGACACGTGAAAATCATTGTATTAAACAGCGAAGGTCTCATCGACTCTCATAATGTTGCAATTGCACAAAGCCCAAATGTGTCCCTGATTAGGTTTTAGATCACATTGCGCTGCTGCCGTAGCTTTTAAAAGGGATCCTTAAGGTTCGCTTCAGTGCTTCTTTCTATGGCGCAAAATGAGCCTACGAGAATAAAGGCGTCTTTCTTTTCTACAAAGAGCGCTCTTCTTCCAGGTAAACATTAGATGCAGTATTACAAACAGTTTAATCAGCATGCTATACAGTTTTTCCATATAGTGTCAGACATTGCCCTTCAGGTGGCACAAGATTGCATAAGACGCTGACAGACAGTGTGTGTGTACGTACAGAAAGAGGTCCTTTGGGAGGCTGTAATGGAACACCATTAGAGGAGTCACAAGCACCAGGCTGTATGGCTTTATTGCGAGCGGTGGCGCACTAACTGCCAAGTGTGTTTTCACCAGGATGAAGCATTTTACACAAGACGCACCCGCAGGCATAATGTCTGTCGTTCATGCCTCCATGTCCACACATACACTCCTGTCAAGCCCCTCCCTTGCCTCCATTTTTTCCCTCCATCAACCCAGTGACACCCAGCAGTGGGCCGTGTCATTACAGAAAAACAGAGCCGGAGAAAGGAGGGAGGAACAAAAAAAGCAGAAAAAAAAAGAGGGATAGAAATTGTGAGGGCAAAAGGGAGAGATTTAAAAGAAGGGGGGGTTGGGAGCTTGGGAAAAAGATTGAGAGGGAGCAAGTGAGTGAGAAGTAAGTGAGGGACATGTGAGTGATTTCCTCAATGTCATGAGGCAACATGGGGGCGGCTACAGCCACGGGTGAAGGAGCGGTGAAGCAAGCTTGATGGCCTACACATCTGATGAGAGGAACTGGTCCCTAGAAAGAGCTCAATAATTCAAAGGGAGGTGGAAAAAAAAGAGAGTGGAGGAGAAGGAGGTGGCAGAATGGGAGCTGCTGGCTGACAGGTGTTTATAGAGTATACTGTATTTAGAGGGTGAGAGTGTTGATCGCCCACAGGTCAGAAATTATCAATCAACGCCAGCGCCTCTTCTGCTGCATCTGGTCAAAAACACCTTGCAGGCATACTCGCCAACCCTCCCGGTTTTCCCGGAAGACTCCCTTTTGTCATTGCCCGCTCCCGGCTTCCTCCCGGTGACACAATTCTCCCGCATTTCTCCCGATTTATGGCAATTTTTCACACCTTTTTTTCCTTTTCATTATCTCAACCTGTCCCTGGCGCTGTAAAGCATGTATAAGCACTACTGGTTCCACCCGAACGGCAATAAAGCTACACCAACTGTCTTTTCCCGGCGGAGGAGAGCTGCTCGCGACACCGCGGCGCGGTTTGAGCTGCGCTCGTCGCACATCACAGCGAAGCCGTAGTGGCGTGGCAAGAGCCATTGGAAATAACGTGTTTCAGAGCGCAGCTGTGCCGTTGTCACGTTGTGTCTGAAAGGGCCGTGAGTGAGTGAGAGAAGGAGAGGGAAATGGAATAAAAACTGATGAATATTAGTTTATAGGGCTTGGACGATACACCTATCTCCCGATTCGATACTATCACGATACTTCGGTGCCGATTTGATATGTATTGCGATTTGATATTGCGATTTTTTGTGATTTTTGTTTTTTTTTTAACACTAAACCATTGGAAAAAGTTGAATCATACACTTCTAGGGACTTTTACTTTGGAAAATATCTAAATTGATACAGTAAAAATGTTTGATTTTCAGGATGTATGTAGTCAGAGATGTCCTGAAGTCAAATATATCAGTCATTGTCAGGCATTATTTACTATTTTTTTTCCAGCAACCCAAAAATATAAAGAATTAAGACATTTCCCTCACAAATTAGTGGTATTTTCTTTTTAATTTATAAGGGACGTAATGTTTTATACTTCTGGTGAATATAATCCAATCAATCTTATTTCTATATATGTATTTTGTATACAGTTCCGTTTGTTAACACATTATTTTGAAAATCGGACGTAGTCACACGTATTGTATATACTTCCGCTAACTTTGCCAAGTCTAGCCAAGCTAGCTCTCCCGTCAGCTCCGTTCTCTTTATACATCCATGGTCAGCTCCATCTGGGCTGTGTGAATGCATTTAACATAAATGTCAGTATATACTCAGATTACAACAATAAAAGCAGTAACTTCCTTCTACCTCCACATAGACTCACATATTTCGGTTCTGGCATTAAAAAATCTATTTCAAAATCGTAAAAATAAATTGATGAATGGATTTTTTTTCCCTACCCCTATTAGTTTATGCCAGAGATTTACACAAATTCACGCCGGAGGGGCGAATTATTCAGTCTTCTTTCCTGAGAATTAAAAGTGAAATTAAAGTAGGCATAATTAACATAAAAAAATGCTGTTGTAGTGTACTTATTATTTTGTTATTTTCATTCTTTAAAGGTCACCAGAATGCAGGAAACAAAGTCTTTGAAACTCAGATTTTTCTGGGGAGGACCCCCAGACCCCCCACTTTGGTTTTGAAATCCTCCCTATATTTGAGGTCTCAAGGTTGGCAAGTACGCTTGCAGGTGTGCCAGAGTTTGTGAGTCCAGAGGCAGAATTCCTGGCGCGGTTTGCGGTGCAACGAAATCTGTCGCGCTTTTGTTCCCAGGTAAGCTCTTTGTGCAGGACATCACTCTGGAACAATTCATTCACACTGGCACCCGCGCAGTATGGCCACAATCAGAGCTGCCACCAGCCTGCAGTGCAGACACAAGCAGAGGAATTATACTCTTATGAAAACCGCGGGGAGTCCATTCAGAGCCCCAGTGCTCAATGCACAACTCCATTCTGTACAGCAAAACACTATGTCATTTGTCCCAGCCGGCACAGTGTTCAGAATGAAAGTGAGGAAAATGTGCTGCAGATATATAGCACTTCCATTTGCCGTGTGAAAGGTAAAACACCCAGCACTTACATGGCATGTAATGAGGGTGACACTGCAGGAAAAAGGAATGAAGGGGCATTAATTCAGAGATTTTTTGCTCTTAGCTAAATTAACGTTGATCAGGATGAGAATTAAAAAGAGGTCACGGTGGGTGACGCCGTGACAAGAGGACACAGATTACAATTCGTCATAATGCAGTAAATTTATTTCCAGAGGCCAAATTCTATTCTCACCGAAAGTTTTAGAAATCAGGAATTGTTGCTAAGTTGGATGATAATAGCCAAGCTAATTAGAAGCTGACTTCAATTAAGCATTAAGCAACAAGATAATCTTCGCCATTCCTCCAACCTCTAATTTGAGCGCAGATATTCATTTATGTGAAAAATGGTATTCATTTTCCCACACACATAAATATTCATCTCAGGCTCGCTGAAATGGTGCTTTTCAGCTTGATGGTTTTTCCTGACATTAACGCTTGCGCGTGATGGGGCTGCAGTGCATCCTGCTGGTTGAGCACAAGCACAACAGGCCTCACACCCTCCTCCCCTATACTGTAATGTATGTATATGTGTGTGTGGCCACTTGACCAACTCTTGCTGTATCTACAGTTTGTCACTTACAGCAGGAGCTCTCTGCAAACTCTGCAAACTGATTGAAGCTCAACTGGAATGCACAGGACTGATATAACTCTGACGCTCTATTACTTTTCCTCCAGCTCAGAGACTGAATTGGATCTTTGACTTGCAGAATTGACAGTCTTTGAATTATTTTAGAGTTGGCAAACATGTCAGTTGTCATCACATGACTAACCTAGCACTGCACCATGCTTAGAGCGTGCTATTGTTGTTCCTAAATCAACTCCTCTGACAAGCGTTGATGTCTAAATGAATTATTCTCTATTAATCCTACACAGACAAATGCTTACGGTATACATGTGGTGCTTGAATAGCAGTTGGAACAATAGAAACAAACGTACAAAGCATATAAGAACATCAACAGATCTTCACGTCTCAGATGTGAACTCAAAGGAATTTTAAAATGCTTACGCCGACAAGATGCACGTATGGCTTCCGAACTGAGGTCTGGGATTTGGGAGTGCAACTCATATACCTACAGTAGTGTCACACTGATTGTCACTCCTTTACTCTACAGTTTCATAATAAGTAGGGCTGTAAATCTATTCAAATATTTAATCGTGATTAATCGCAAATTAATCAGACATTTTGTATCCGTTCAAAATGTACCTTAAAGTTAGACTTGTCAAGTATTTGATACTCTTATCAACATGGGAGTGGGCAAATATGCTTGTTTTATGCAAATGTATGTATATATTTATTATTGGAAATCAATTAACAACACAAAACGATGACAAATGTGGTCCAGAAACCCTCACAGGTACTGCATTCAGCATAAAAAAATATGCTCAAATCATAGCATGGCAAACTCAAGCCCAACAGGCAACAACAGCTGTCAGTGTGCTGACGTGACTATGACTTGCCCCAAACTGCATGTGATTATCATAAAGTGGGCATGTCTGTAAAGGGGAGACTCGTGAGTACCCATAGAACCCATTTTCATTCACATATCTTGAGGTCAGAGGTCAAGAAACCCCTTTGAAAATGGCCATGCCAGTTTTTCCTCGCCAAAATCTAGCGTAACTTTGGAGCATTATTTAGCCTCCTTCACGACAAGCTAGTATGACGTGTTTGGTACCAATGGATTCCTCAGGTTTTCTAGTTTCATATGATGCCAGTAGTCTCGAAAGATCGAATAGCGGACGGGCCCAACGGCGGGCCGTCACATTTTTAAGAGGTTAATTAAAAATCGAAACAGTGTTTTTGAGATATTTTCTCAAACCCTGTCCCCGGCTGTGGCTCAGACGTAGAGCGGTTCGTCCACCAATCGGAAGGTCTGACGGTTTGGCGGTTTGATCACATATCAGAAGTGTCCTTTGGCAAGATACTTAACCCCAAATTGCTCCTGAAGGCTGTGCCATCTGTGTGTGAATGAGTATTTAGATTAGATCCTGATGGGCAGGTTGTCACCTTGCAGCCTCTGCCATCAGTTAATGAATGTCTGTGTGAATGAGTGAATGCTGGCATGTAGTGTAAAAGCGCTTTGAGTGTTCGGAAGACTAGAAAGGCGCTATATAAGTACAAGTCCATTTACCATTTACACTTCGAGTCAGAACAGGAAAGAAAAACTGAATAAAAAAGGTTCATAAACAACCTTAAAACTTGTTGTTGTTCTGCAGTAATTAAAATAAACGTCTACTCTCAAGTTTGTCATAAGTCTTTGGCCTTGAGTTCTGTATGATTCCACCTTTCATCACTATTTTTGACTTTTCCTACTCAACAGTATTTCCAAAGTACTTCAAGTTTTACAGAGTAAGCAGATTTTTCTGCCTGAGCACTCTAGTGGATCCAAACACTTTTACACTCATGACTCCTAGAAGACCTATGGGTGCAACTCCTTCTATGCATGCATGCACACAACTAATGGTATGAACGCTACACTACACTATTGAGGATACTGCAATGCAATTATCCTAATGTTATCATGTGTAAGAGTTTGATCATTCATCCCCTGTGCAGCCCTGCAGCTTTTTTGTTTATTCATGCTATTCAAAAAGCGCAAAACACATTTACATTTACACTGCAAAACGCTCGCAATCAAATGAAGGCGTAATCAAGTTCAAATGTGTTTCATGCAATATGAAGTACATCAGTCTACGATTATTAACTTAGAGATGTTGAATGGGTCTGGAGGGGCTCACTTTAAGACAAATGGGCAATCTCGGGCTTGTTGCTGACAGTAGTGAATGCTTAAATCCACATTAGCTACAGACATCAGCGCTCTGTAGTGTGCAACTGCTGAGCTGTTAGTGGTTCAGTCTGGCTTCAGATACACTACTTATTCACAACGATCCTCGATAATATGACCACAATAATATAATAACCACATTAATGTTATTTTGTGGTAATTTACTTCAGACTTTGTACAGAATCTTGCAACTCCAACAATAATATCTTTAAAGGCGCCGCCCTCTGCTGAGAGACACTATTTTACTAACACACAGTGTTTACAGTTGGCTCAGTATGAACATAAATATCCTCATTATTAACCATTAAAAAAGCTCATCTGGCTAATAGCCTCAAAGACATTAGTAAACAATACTTTATGAAATATTTCACAAATATAATGCAATACAATAAACTATGCATGACGCATAACTTTGGGTGCAGCAGTAGGATGTGACGGCTTTAATGGGGGTGTAATAATGTCTGAGAATGTGGCCGTTAACATGATTACTGATATATCTAAACATAATGCACTAGTCCAAACTAGTGTACTCTGTGCCTAAAATCTGCAAAGCACACTGAGACTTACCGATATTCATAGACTTTTTACAAATAGCATGCATCAACAGAGTATGCGAGGAAAGATAGAGGATTTGTTTGGATAATTTCTGGTCAAGAATGCTAATCTAAAACTGTTGTTTTGTGTTGTGATAAACGATTTGAGAATATCAAAACGGTAAAACTATTCAGACCAAATTAATTTGGTTAATAATTTTGCGATTCATCAACAAAATCAACAAGACTGACACTTATTTTGACCTCAGTGTGCAACCTCTGGTTCTGAAAAGTGAAGCCAATGCTGAAGTGCCTTAAACCTGCATTTTTTTTAACAGCCAGCAGGGGGCGACTCCTCTGGTTGCAAAAAGAAGTCTGATTGTATAGAAGTCTATGAGAAAATGAGCCTACTTCTCACCTGATTTATTACCTCAGAAACATTGTAAACATGAGTTTATGGTCTCAATCGCTAGTTTCAAGTCTTCTTCAATACAGCATGATGTTCATTTAGTAAATTATGGTCCCATTTAGAGTCAGATAGACCATAAAGCAGGGTATGCTTTAGGGCAGGGCTACCTTGTGATTGACAGGTCGCTACCACGGCGTTGTCCGGTCTGGGAGTTGTCCGAGTTTTCATCGTAGAACTTTAACCAATTCACAGTCTGAAAATGTCTTATTCAGCGTTATACTTAGCTCCACCCTCTCGTGTCACTTCTGGTTGCAAAAAAACAACATGATGACGACCAAAAACCAAGATGCCGAACTCAAGGCTTCAAAACGGCAGTCCACAAATAAACGGGTGATGTCAGGGTGACGACGTCCGCTTCTTATTTACAGTCTATGACTATACCTAAAATGTTTTTGCTATAACATCAAGATATATTGTTCCAGGTAGGTACCATGGCAAATTTCCAGGTCTGGATATTCCTGCCTGTCCCCTTCGCGGTCCAAGCGTACAGTAGTAGAAGGTGTTTGGCTATAGAGCCTGAGGCAAGGAGAAGTAGTCCATGTGGATAGCACAGTTTTCTCTTGGAGGTCTGAGCACCTCAGGGACAGAGTGTGACCTCAGAGACCTGTGATATACAAAAGTCCTGGTGGATGAAGTTCACAAAGGCAGGTATGGATTTTGCATCCAGGCAAAGTCACTCTGTAGGAGGTCTGTAGGTGTGAATGTGAATACAGATTCTCACAGTACAGTACTTTATTCTGCTGCATACTCTCCATCTGGAAATGATCCAGCAGACCTGACGAAAGACTGCCTCTCGTTGGCTGCCCTGACAACGACAGAGGATAATATCTGCGGCGTGTCTCTAATTCGGGGTCCGACCGAACTGATTATTCAGACCAGATTTCATCGGAAGATGATTCAAAATTCAACATCCATTTCCGAGAGGGTGGCTAGGAGCCTTGGAGCAAATTAGACGAGTCCAGTTCAGTCTCTCTGTGGGGAATTAAAAGGGCATCTGCCACTCTGCACAGCTCTCTATTAGCAGTAAAATGGCACTCTTTCATGTAGGATCTTGACATGCATGAGTTCAAGTCAAAAAGACTGATGAAAAGGCCAAAGATCTATTTATCAGATGCTGGTAGGTTGTTGAGGACTCATGGTCGTAATTAAGTAAAAAATAAAGCCATCGTTGGGCCATAACCAACCTGTTAATAGCCATCGGTTTAACCCACAGTGACGTCATTCTTAATTTTATGAATTTTTTCTGTTCACAAACTTTCTTTCAGAGTAAAAGCTGAGTGCAAAGTGTCACCTCTCCAGATCTCTGGCCTCCTGCGGCGGCAGCTTCCTCCCTGCTGCAGCTGCTGATTTGGCACATTTTTGTTCCCATTCTCACATGGTCTATCACGACTTTTCCATGTGACTTTTGCTTTTACTCTGCAAAGGACACGACGGTGACACTTCATTTTACAGGTCCGCAAATTTCATGGTAATTAGGAGATAATTAGCAAGTAACCTACTTGAAATTTTTGGGGAATTACTGCCAAATTACCCCAATATTTACCTCAAAATTTGTCGAAAATTACTTCATTATAAACATTATTTAATAATTATATGCTCAAATAGCATATAATGGTTAAAATAGAGAAGCGGCTGTGCGCTGCTCTTCATCGGAGGTGGTTCTGGATCTGAAAATAATAAAAGACACTTCTGATCAGGCACAAATCTCACCATTGTGTGACTTATTGTCTACACAAATGTAACCTGGTAGCTGATGTAATGATTCAGGGAGTTTTTTAAGAAATTTCAAAGAAGTTATTTTCTAATTATCATGTATTAATCAGCAGACATGGAAATAAAGCATATCAATTAACTTTGTATTTTTTTCCTGAAAATGTTTTAAATAAATTACCAGCTATTGGGAAATAGTGGAAAATAATTATTAAATAATGTTTATAATAAATTAATTTATTAAAATATTGGGGTAATTTGGCAGTAATTCCAAAGAAATTTCAAATAGGTTACTTGCTAATTATCACCTAATTACCATGAAATTTGCAGACCTGTAAAATGAAGTGTTACCAACGCGACTTATGCAGTATAGTACAATACTTTGACTAAAAATAGGCTATTTAAGTAAAAGTAGCATTGCAGATTTAAATAAAATATTCAAAACATGCTGGGCCCAGCCCTGTTTGCTTGTATGTTGGGTAACAGAAATAAAGTAAAGAAGGACATTACTAAATCTCAACACTTGAATATGCAGAGAAAGAGTGCAAAACGTAGCACTGTAAAGACACAGACGTTTATTAAGGTTATCAGTGATCAGTGATTGTTAGGCCTACTGTTGTTGTCAAAGATTGCACCTGTGATACAGACTTCACAATGTCTGTAATCAAGGAGAATTTTCAATAATAAAGCAATTAAGTTGATTAACGTGATAATTAATGTGATAACGTGAGTAATTATCTAGATGCCTTCATATTAAGTGTAGTAAGACTGCAAAGGAGTCTGCATGTTTTTTAGCTTGCAATCACACATTGTGCTTAACAGCTCCTGATGGCAGAAAATGTAGGTTATCCATGTGTGTGAGAATTTCATACCATCCAATAATCCAGTCCAATGTGATTAAAACTAATAGATTCTAAAAGATTCAGTTTTGGACCTGGGAGGTTAGAGAGGGTATTGCAATGCGAGTATTTCTCTGTTAACATAAAACATGGTTTGATCATTTTGCCCCTGAGCAGCCCTCTGGCTCTGGTACTGTACATGTAAACCAGCATCGAGTTCAAAATGCTAAAGTCAGCATTTTTAAGAGTTTTCCTTAAACTTGCTGAATTTGCTGAGTTTGTGGCTCTGCCTTAATTTCCAACCCAATAACAGGAGGTAAATTGTTGTTCCACATTGCTCCTGATAAGAAAAACTCTCAACACTGAATATTATCTTACACCTATTACAGGCTCTACTGAGAGACCGCCTGCCCTAATCTGCAGCGCCAAGAAGACTTTTTTAGAAATTAATATTTTTTTAAGGTAAACAAACTGATTGCCCTTGATGTAATAGATGCACTATTGCATCTACAGCTGTAGATTGTGAGAATTAAAAAGCAAGGTGGTGCAGAAGGGACATGCACACTAGAGATTAAAATACAACACTTGAGATAATTGCCTCCACTGGACGTCCGATGTTTCCAGTTTAATTTACAGGATGTTCTCGTGCAGGGATGGTGTAATACTCACTTTTCTCCACTGGACTGTGCTATTTCACTTTGACAAAACCTTCACAGTGAGCAGCAACACACCATTTTGTTTTGGCACTAACTCTGTGCAGCTTCTTGTTACCAATACATAGAAGATTAAAAGCCTTCAAGTCTTTTTATTTTCTTCAGAAAGCACAGGAGCGGAGCTTCATATCGCTTCCAAATGGATTGAAAATCTTTTCATAATTGGCTGAAACTGTTCAACCACTAAACCTGAGGGTTTAATGCAGGCGTGTCAAACATTCGGCCCGAGGGCCAGAACCTGAATCATACACTTCTAGGGACTTTTACTTTGGAAAATGTCTAAATGAATTCAGTAAAAATGTTTGATTTTCAACATGGATATCAGAGATGTCCTGAAGTCAAATATATCCGTCATTGTCAGGCATTATTTATTATTATTTTTTTCCAACAAACCAAAAATCAAAGAATAAAGACATTTCCCTCACAAATTAGTTGTATTTTCTTTTTAATTTATAAGGGAGATGTAATGTTTTATACATCTATACTACTGAATGTATTTAACATAAATGTCAGTATATGGGTGCTCTACAGTTGTAACATCGGCTGATTTGACCACGGAGATGAGTGACGGCTGGTTTGACCGCACGTTACGGCAATACGATAACGTTTCCTGTCCATGACAGAGTTAGCATGCAGCTTTAGCCGTGATGTCTAGCTCTGCTTTTCCTAGCAATGTGTGAAACCCAGTGCTTCCATACTTTACTGTATGTGTAGTGTTTAACATGATGAATTTAAAATGTGAGGGTTCAGGTTGTATCCACGCCGTTTTCTACTTTCTCGTTCCGGCCGGCTACTGTTTGTTTTGGTTGACGGATATCACATCAAGTTACTCAGACTACACCAATCAAAGCGGTAACTTCCTTCTACCTCTCCATATAGACTCAAATGAAGCAAATATATTGATTCTGGCATTAAAAAATCTATTTCAAAATCGTAAAAAAATAAATTGCGATACATAGGTGAATCGATTTTTTTTTACCACCCCTAGTAAATGGGAAACCAGTGTGCTTGTGTGTTCACAGCACCTTTCAGTGCTCAAAGAACATAATAATCTGCGTCACTATCAGACTCATCATGGCGAAACATACAAGAACAACTGAGAACAGAGAAGATAAATGAGATGTTGGCAGGTTCGTAGCCGAGCGATCAGCGAGACATCTGGCCGTTCATCATCTGTTTTGTAAATGGGATTGTTCCATAATTGTGAAAGTTTTCAGAATGTACTTTTACTTCCTTACACTAAAAGAAGGGGGGAAATTTGGAGGTGTTATTTATAGGTATTAAGCAATGCTTTTACTTTTACTTTACTTTATGTGGTACCCCTGGTTTCATGTTTTCATAATTGATCATTTGTTTTAAAGCTTAATCTTAATCTGAGTTCCATCTATAAGTCAGAGTCTTCAATTATACAGTACATATGAAGGTATACCTGCATCTATATGGTGAGAAAATGTCTGTTGGTCAGCTTCTGGGTGTGTTTTTGCTTTTTCACACTTGGACAAGCCCAAGAGCTTTTTTCACACCAACCATCACATGGAAAGAGGAAAGAGGGTATAATGGACATTACTTCATTTAGTAAATTACAAAGCAAAAAACTTCCTCCACCCTTGATGTTATATCCTCTTTTTGCTCCAATGATACTGTTTTAGGTGACACAGTAGGATCTTAATAAAGATTTGTACACTGACAAGGAATTGTTGCATAACTCCAAATGCAACAAAGATCAACAACATCAAAACAGTTTGTGAAGATAAGTCATACGACTGTTTAAAGTTCTCAACAAATTCAAGCAGCAACACAAAAAACTTAGTCACCACATCCTCCACTGGAAAGTCAGCTCATGAAAGTGTAGCTTGAAGGTGTGAAAGAGTGACGGCTCCAGTACGCGAGCACAGTTCCTCTATATGCATGTGAGCTATTTTTTCACAGCTATATAAAGGAAATGTTATTTAGCACACATTGTGACATTTAGCACAGAGGAGCAGGGAGCTGTACCCTGTACTGCATTCAACAGCATATTCTGGGTCATTCGTGACGTTCTTGCAACATTCACAGTAAACCCAGTAAACTTTGTTAACCTGTAAACTGTGAACACGAGCGAGTGTTAATCAACAGTAATGTGAGATGAAATTCACAGTAGGAACGTCTATCAACAGACCGGCAGATTAAAAACTGAAAGGAAGCTGTAGGACTGAAGAAACTAGACAGATCCTCATGTTTTATGTGTCCATATAGAAACGCTGCATTGTAATATGTAATATTAAGAGTTCAAGGTGCTGGGTGAGATCATCCTCTCATAAAATCAAAAACATAGACTCGAGGAAATAATAATATAAATATAATAATATATGAATACTAGTAGGATAAGCAATTAAATAAAAACAATATTTAATTTTAGCAAAAATCATTTTTAAAATCATGTGTTTTAAAGGAATAGTGTGTAACATTTCGGGGGATCTATTAGCAGAAATATAATATTCATAACTATGTTTTCATTAGTGTATAATCACCTGAAACTAAGAATCGTTGTGTTTTCGTTAGCTTAGAATGAGCCCTTCATATCTACATAGGGAGCGGGTCCTCTTCACGGAGTACGCCATGTTTCTACAGTAGCCCAGAACAGACAAACCAAACACTAGGATCTAGAGAGAGCCTTTCACATTTTTACGTTACCTGTAGGCCACCGTAGTTCTCCGACACGCGTGAAACTGTGGTAACGTGAGCCTCAGAGTGTAAAACCGTGGTACCGCCAGCCGCCGTCTGACTTCCGTTGCTCCTAAAGTAGTGTTATTATGGTAAGAATGGCATCTGAGCGAGGCGAACGGCGTTACCACGGTTTTGCACTCAGCAGCTCGCGTTATCGAAGTCGAGTGAGTGGAGGGGTACTCAGTTGGTTGCACTCTGCAACCACAACACTAGATACCGCCAAATCCTACACACTGTATCTTTAAGAGAATCAAAAGGGGTCCTACTCTGGTTTTAAGCTTTGACCTCTACCACTAACAATGACCCACCAGAGGATGTCAGCCTGCACTCAGGAGTAAACAAGACTCGGTGAAAACCGAGTATACTGTATGTCTGGACTGCGTATGGTCAGTCTGTGAATTTGTGGTTAAATTGTTACACAAATAGCGATCATGTCTATAATGTTAAATCCAGCGCTACATCGACGACACAAGAGGACGCGCTGCTCCACTCAACTGGCCGTTCAAGCGGTGACGTACCCTCTCGTGGAATGCACCTGATTGGTCCCTGGTTCTCTGCTCGCCGTTTCAAACAGGAAACAACATGGCGGCCTGCTCGTAAACTTTCTGATATTCTGTCTAAACAATTCACTACTGACTACTACTGAATCTTGTTTCATTTTAGAACTAGATACCCTAGTTTGACAGCTTGATCCAAGTTTCATGAGCTGTACGGGTCGTGCTGGACAGGCTCATTTGCAGAAAGGACTTTTCCTGCCTTTTCATTTTGAAAGAGAAAACAACCAATGAAACGACCAATGAGGAAACTGTGTTTGTAGGGCTGACCCTTTGCGGTCCAGCCAAAAACGTGGGATATGGTTACAAGAAAGTGATCGGAACAATCTTAAAATAAACTTCTCAAAGTACTACTACATGTTGAGATGCTGAAATTGGGGTTAAAGGTTTAGCAGTGGCTTATTTTAGTGTTGGTACATAGAAAGCATTGTACAATCTTTCTGCTCATGGCCTCTTTCAAAAGAGAGGAAGCAGAACAGAAAAAAAGGGGAAATGGAATTTAGACAGTAAAAACGTTTTTATGGGACTTTATAGTTTCCAAACGTCACACAGCGACGAAGAAGAAAGTTTGACATTCTGTGTTTCTTCTATTATTTAGGCCATGTTTCTGGCCCTGTCTCGATAGCCAAACAAGAAAACAAGAAGTCGACGGTGGGCTGGCAGGATCTAACAGCTCTGCCAGCAGCTCCCAATGTGGTTAATAAATTAAAAGGCCAGCATTTTGCTTAACCACCAGCCTCCTACTGTAGAGTGAATGTTTCACACATGGTGTGGTGGGGCAACACTATCCAGTGTGTGCCATCCAGCCATTTCTAAAAACAAGCTTTTCAACGTGTATTTCTCAAGGTGGTGCAAGAAAAAGTAACTTTTGCATGTGGAAGGACTTCAACGTTATTCCACACTGCCACAGCCACAAGGATTACATCATCAGTGTTGGAAATATTTATTGATGCACTTCAGTCTGCAGCTTTCTTTGAAAATAGGAACATTTTGAAATGACTAAGTCTCAGTCATCTCTGTAAGACAGACGGGTTTCACCAGACTACTGTAAGTCTCCGCTCTGACCTTTTTTGTTCAGGGTTTGTCAGGAAGTTGTTGAGACAGCTGGGCCACATTGAGGTCCCTCCTCATTGTTTGAGAGTTCAGAAAGAAACAAACCCAGCCAACACAAAACATCCCAAACTCTATATGTACACTATCTCGGTACGGACAGGAAGAAGGTCGTGAGATAACAGGACAAGCCCTGGATGCTTGCCATGATCATATTGGCTGGAAATCACTCTTTGAAAAAGGAACCCAGAATTAAACTGCAGCAAGACGCCGTAGTTCAATTCGCCAACTCAAGTGGAACAGATTCATCATTTGAATACAGAGGTGATATCGCGCTCTGACCTCATCACTCCTCGCAAGGATCCATCAAGCGCTGACACAGCTTAGATTGGGGAGCGATCACAACATCGTCCCCCAAAAAATCATCACACAGAGCCTGACACTGACTATAATGTGGATTCTATGTGTTTGGCATCAGTTGCTGCTCAGTTTACTGTAAATACAACCAGATCTCATCGGACGGTGTATTAATAGCACGACATTACAAGGACACTCCGTATGTCATGAGGACGCATTTTAGGCTTTTTGTCATTTGTAGGCCACGCAACAAAACTAAAAAGTTAAAAGTCCGCAATTAGGCTGAGAAAACAAAACCACTTAGTTAAGTTAAGGAAAAACATCATGGTTGGGCTTACAATAAGTATGTAAACTAAGTAGGGCTGTCAATCAATGACAAAGTTAATCGCGATAATTAATCACACGCTTTTTTTTTTTTATTTGTTCAAAATGTACCTTAAAGAGAGATTTGTCAGTATTTAATACTCAAAATAATTACAAATATTGTCCAGAAACCCTCACAGGTACTGCATTTAGCATAAAAAATATGCTCAAATGATAACATGGCAAACTGCAGCCCAACAGGCAACAACGGCTGTCAGTGTGTCAGTGTGCTGACTTGACTATATAATATTGACTACTAGGTGTCAAGTATTTTCAAGTCAAAAGGCTCAAGTCCAAGTGAAGTCATGGTGTTAAAGTCCAAGTCTTTTTTGATTTTGTAAAGTTAAGTCTAAAGTCATCAAATTTGTGACAC
>CAKAKR010062888.1:20861-47183 GCA_916700685.1 Adelosebastes latens
ATGACTTGCCCCAAACTGCATGTGATTATCATAAAGTGGGCATGTCTGTAAAGGGGAGACTCGTGGGTACCCATAGAACCCATTTTCATTCACATACACATTAAGTGTCGACTTGCTGGGAATGAATAGCGTTAATGTTGGAATGGAAATGAAGGGAAATTAATTGATCCGTGGCACTCTTTTTAAATAACATACTTTTTAATCTTCAGGCTTGGTGGAAGGTGTCAAGTATTTTCAAGTCAAAAGGATCAAGTCCAAGTGAAGTCATGGTGTTAAAGTCCAAGTCTTTTTTGATTTTGTAAAGTCAAGTCTAAAGTCATCAAATTTAAGACACGAGTCTGACTCGAGTCCAAGTCACGTGACTCGAGTTCACAGCTCTGCCATTCCCATCAGCCCTGCACAGTTTGTGCTGTGGGCTCGAGCTGTCACCAAACAACAGGGCCCGCCTTTCATAGTACATAATGTATCATAAGTTAATATACTACAGTAGAAAAGTCCCCATCTGGTGCGTCAACTTGAGTTCCACTTTTTATTCTTTGTAAGGTAAATTAATGTTGTCTTTATAAAAATGGTGCTTACAGCGTGTTTCATGTTGTTACAGCTCCAATTTCCTGCCCTCATAATCTTCTTTTTTAATTCAGTTTCACTTTGTTTTTTCTCCAAACAAAGACTCATCCACCAATATCTACCCAACCCAAGAGATACAGTATAGAGGCCGAGCTGTATAGGATTGAAATTACTTTATCACTACTGTCACATACACGTTTGTATGAGGGTAACTTAGTTTTTGATTGAACGTGAGCATTAAATACTTGATTTACTACTGTTAATGTGCTATTTATATAGATGGAAAGTACACCAGAAACCTTGTGATAACTACGTCACTGGTGGAGCAAATTTGCTGTAAAAATAGATTCACTTTGAACACATACAGTATACAGTATACAGAAGTACAGGCTGATTTGCAGGATAGGCAGGTTTTTTTTTTTTTTATAGGTCATGCTAATGTCAGTACATTTCAAGGTCCCCCTGTGAGCACACTCTGTAACACAGCTGCACACCACCGGTCCCTAAAGGCCCGCTGTCTGTCACCTCCATTTTCTCCGGCCCACAAAGCCCAAATCCCAGCTCATTGTTTAGGAGTGTGAAATAATGCAATAATCAACTTGCCTGTCAGTGAGCCTCAGGACAGTGTGTTCAGCACTGAAAATGACCTTCCGTACCACTGTGAGCTGGAAACAAGAAAAGTTACTAAAAATTTAACAATTTGTTTTGTTCCATTAGACTGCTCTTATAAACGCTTACAGCATGTCGGCATTTCCTCACATTTTTAATGCTCAAGAAGTCAGTACAACTAACACAAGTGTGCATAAGTAAAGTTGTTCTTCAAAAAATGTGTGAAAAGAACATTATGTCCCTTCATGCTGGTTTCTCACAGTTGTATTTCCTCTTACTGACAACAAATTAATTTGACAGAAGACACTTTCTGGAACTTAGTTTCAACAACTTTTCATTTGTAATGCAGAAAGGGCACCACAATCAATAGTGGAAAAGTACACAACACCAACAGATTTTAATAATAATATAACAATAACAAAAACCAAGAAAGAAAGAGAAAAAATAAGTAAGTAAATAAATAAGTTAGATTATATAAATCTAAATAAAATAAAAATACAAATTAAATGCCTTTAAAATAAATAAATTAAATGAATAAAAAAAATAAAAATGAAAATAAATAAATAACTAAATAAAAAATAATAAATATTAAATTAAATTAATTTCCAGTATTGGAAAAGTACACCAAGAGAATTTAAGAATGGAAATAATAATAACAATAACAAAAATCAAGAGATAAAAAAAAATAGTAAGTAAATAAATAAATTAAATCATATAAATCTAAGTAAAAGAAAAAATACTATAAAATATATAAATATAAAATTAATTAATTAATATAAGTAAATAAAAAAATAATAAAGATTAAATTAAATTTAAAATAAATAAATAACACTTTAACTTTCTGAATCTTATGAATGGTTTGTAGTAGCAGTTGGTACTATTCTTTTGTTGTTCTTCAGTAAATATGAATCCAAATTTGCTTCTTCTGGGTCCCTTTTATTGAAAATGAGTACAGTAGGTCTGCTTACAGGGAACGGGGAATTACACACGCATATCTATATATACTTTACTGTTCTTTGTTACCATTGTTATATTGTCTCAAACAGATGCACTCAGTGAGAAAAAGCTATACACAGTATATATGTCATCGCCATAGTTAGCAGGCTGTGTGCCCACCAGCAGGACAATGAGCGGTCACATAAACTCCTCTTGACCCTCCTGTCTGTCCCCCAACCACACAGTCCAAGAGAGGGGGAGGATACAGAGAGAGAGAGAAAGACATTACCTGTGCAAAAACACTGTTTAGTAACACAGTGCTGTCATGGAAATAGAGTGGAGTGAGAGGTGGCATAGCCATTTCCTCTCGCTATCACCCCACCCCAACAAGAGCAGGAGTTACTGTTCAGGAACTTCTGGCTGCACTCTACAAACCTCTGTGTCAGAGACGTGATTCAGAGAGAGAGAGACAGAGAGAGAGAGAGAAAGAGAGAGAGAAACCCCTCCCCAGAAAAACTAGTAATCTCAGCATGTCACCTCATTAGTGAGAGCAGATGACGATTCAAAGGGGAGAAGGAGACAGGAGAGGTCACTACTACTGATCCCATATATATTTTGTATTTGCTGGTATCAGCATATACTGCAGCTACTTTTTCCACATCCGTTTACTTGACTGCTGGATGCTTCTTTTTATTTTCCTTTACATTTTGTAAGTTACAGAAACAAGTGGAGCAAACGAGAAGAGAAGAAGAAAGAACAGCACCATCTAAATGTAGAGAGTTTTAGTAGTTTTAACATACAGATCTGGACAGTGTTTCCCTCTTCTGCACCATGGCGGGCAGGTGGAAGCTCCTGATACTGGGTGAGTCACATCTGTCATCCATTTGCACCGGAGGTCGGATGGAAAATCAATCTGCTGAGAAAGTTTGTGCTCCAAAGAGGGGAAACTAACTGGCTGCGGTAGCCTGAAAACTTTTAATAATAGACATTTATATCTGTGAGTGTTTTCTGTTGAAATCTACTATGACATTTTAGACAAAAAACAGATGTGTATATGATACTTTTTGTATTTAACGCACTATATACTGTAATTAAACATAATGCATTTTAAAAAGCGGAGTTAATAAAGTTAATAATTGTCTAATAATAGTCAAATTTCATTATAGAGCTCACTTAAAAACAGTTATTGTATGACACTTTTAGTATTTAACAGACTATATACTGTAATTAAACAAATGCATTTTTAAAAGTGGAGTTAATAATTGTCTAATAATAGTCAAGTCTTAAATGTTTATAGGGCACTTAGATGTTGACCAACGTGCTTTACGGAGAATTTACATATGCAATCACATGATCAAAACTAAAAATAAATCAGTAACAGACAAAATTATTTTATATAATAATGTGTATTTCTAAATTCCACGTTTTATTCCTTTTTTTAACAACCTTCCGCTGAGATAAAAATCTGCCAGCGAGTCTAACTGGCAAAAATTATAATTGTGAGAAATTGTCACAGCGTCTGTGCAGCAGTCAGAGTGAAACCTGAGTGTGGGAAAGACCCTGAAGGAATTAGTAGAAAAGGAAGGAGAGTGATGCTGAACACAGCAGCTTTTCTTCAAACAGCTCACTATCTGGGCCCCGCTGCACAGAGGACCTCTGTTCTTCTGCTTTTAAAGTGATATTTATACACTGTGAGCTCATCACGCAGCGCCCACGTTACTTGTCACCTCGTGGTGCTCACAGGAAGGAACTCTGTGTGTTGCCATGGCACAACACAACATTGACAGATTCAAACTTGTGCAAACCACTGAAACATTTCATAATGTCATGATCGCAATCTTAGCAAGCTGCTTTTTTATCTGACATCATCCCCCTGTCTCCGGATATGAATGTAAGCGTAATGAACATCATGATATCCGCTGGCCAGAGAGATAAAAAAAAAGAAGTTATCTCAAAACACTTAAGGGTGTTAGTTCTTCTTTATGTAAATTAGTTAAGTCTCCTTAAAATATCTACTGTCTCTAACCAACAGTTTTTACTAGACACTATTTTCTTCCAAAGGTAAAACAAATAGTGAAACTGTTGACAGAGAGTTGTTTTCAAGTACAAAGTTCCTCCAATTTATTAGTTTTGCAGCAAATATCTTCAACAAATATCGGTAACTTCATTTTACAGGTCCGCAAATTTCATGGTAATTAGGTGATAATTAGCAAGTAACCTATTTGAAATTTCTTTGGAATTACTGCCAAATTACCCCAATATTTACCTCAACATTTATCGAAAATTACTTTATTATTATACACATTATTTAATAATTATATTCCGCTATTTCCCAATAGGTGGTCATTTATTTAATACATTTCCAGGAAATTAATACAAAGTTAATGATATGTTTTATTTCCATGTCTGCTGATAAATAAATAATAATTAGCAAATAACTTCTTTGAAATTTCTTTAAAAAACTCCCTGAATCATTACGTTTGCTACCAGGTTACATTTGTGTAGACAATAAGTCACACAAAGGTGAGATTGGTGCCTGATCAGGAGTGTCTTCTATTAGTTTTGGTTTTCCACCTCCGATGAAGAGCAGCGCACAGACGCTTCTCAAGCCTAAGGGCCATATTTTAAACATTATATGCTATTTTAGCATATAATTATTAAATAATGTTTATAATAAAGTAATTTTCGATACATTTTGAGGTAAATATTGGGGTAATTTGGCAGTAATTCCAAAGAAATTTCAAAGAGTTTACTTACTAATTATCACCTAATTACCATGAAATTTGCGGACCTGTAAAATGAAGTGTTACCTAAATATCTGCCTGGCTAGATACCACTATTGATAACTGGGAATATGCCTCTTTGTGATTTGAACGAACTGACCTTTTAATAAATTAGTTAGCTGCATCTTTTAATGAGTAATAAAATAAAAAGAATACAAACAACAGATTTCATGTATGTACCTATATGTATATGACAGATCTAATAAAGTTTCAGTTAGGGCTAGCAAAGTCAACACGATACTAACGCATTAACGCAAATTCGTTTTAACTCCATTCATTTCTTTAACGCATTAACGCAACTTGCAATTTTAGGTTGTAGCGGGCTCAGTTTTAAAGCTAGAGTGAAGATACTGGTATCATATGAAACTAGAAAATGAATCCATTGATACCAACCATGTCAAACTAGCTCGTTGCAAAGAAGGTTAAATAACGCTCCAAACTGATGCTAAATTTTGGCGAGGAAAAACTGTCATGTCCCTTGACCTCTGACCTCCAGATATGTGAATGAAAATGGGTTCTATGGGTACCCACGAGTCTCCCCTTTACAGACATGCCCACTTTATGATAATCACATGCAGTTTGGGGCAAGTCATAGTCAAGTCAGCACACTGACACAATGACAGCTGTTGTTGCCTGTTGGGCTTGAGTTTGCCATGTTATGATTTGAGCATATTTTTTATGCTAAATGCAGTACCTGTGAGGGTTTCTGGACAATATTTGTCATTATTTTGTGTTGTTAATTTATTTAAAGTACCATTTAAGGTACATTTTGATTAATTTGCGATTAACTATGGACAATCATGCGATTAATCGTGATTGAATAGTTTAATCGATTGACAGCCCTAGAGTATACGTTTATGAATATACTGAATCCATTGTCTATAATGGGGGGAAAAAGGTAACTTGACTCTTTCTTCCTGTTTCCATAGGCTGTACATTAAACCCATCTGGTGTCATTTAGGCGACCACAGAGCACTGACTATGCACTCTGAGGATTTAATGCTTTTTTTGTGCTTGTGCCACGCCGGCTGATGTTTCCTCATACATAGGAAGCAGAGCTCTGCGCCCATGTGTTGAATTATAGTGCAGATGCTGTTGGAACAATCTGAGGAAATGAGGGCAGAAAATTAGGGAATTTACCTTTTTCTGCAGAGCCTTTTTAAAAACTCAGAACATTTCTGGTGTTAGTTATGTGGTCAAACAGATCCTTAATGTCCCTAGTAGCACTGAAATACCTTGGAATGATTTAAAAAGAGAGTTAGTGTAGATTAATGTGTGCCAGGGTAGCAGATTAATGCTCAGAAGGTTTTGAACTTGCCGCCTGCTTGCTTTTCAGCTCTGCACCTTTCCATCGTCGGGGTCCTGTCGCAAGAAAACTGCCCTAAGGGATTTAATAGGAAGAACCGAATCTGCAAAGGTATGGAAAAACAACTTATTTTAACACATAACCCTCCATGGCATGTTGTGGCATGTGTGCATTTTTTGTCATATATTGCCCATCTTTGCATTTAGAAATTAGAAACTGAAAATATATAATATGGTTTGCAAAATGATCCATGTGAAATCAAATAGAAATTGCGTTTGAAATGTATTATCACCTAACTTTATTTTTGGTGTGAAAAGAGTCTTATTCGTATCCGTCTTTTTCACATTCATGTTTCCTCAATTAAGATGATGATGAGTGTGCTGTTGACCAGGACTATCCTGGGCGTTGTGGAGAGAACACCATCTGTCACAACACGATTGGCAGTTTCTACTGCCAATGTGAGGATGGTTTCAGGTCAGCAACAGGGGCTGTGGATTTCTCAGGTGGAACCACTGAAACGTGTAAAGGTAAGTCATCTTGTATATTGAATCTATCATAGCAGAGACTCTGTTTTACTGCCGCAGTCATCTAAATATAATGTCCCGTCCTTATCTTTTGTTTTAAGACATCAACGAGTGCGTGTACGGCAACGACATCTGTGGACTCAATGCCAAATGTTACAACACAATTGGAAATTATTCCTGCATTTGCAATAAAGGATACATTTCCACTACTGGAGTGGAAAGTTTTCGCCAAGGTGACCACGTTGCATGTAGAGGTAAGATGATTATCAGCAGTGGCAGAGTCAGGCTGTTTGAGGGGCAGGGGTGAAAAAAATAATAAGGGCACCAACTGCATGTGGTGGGGCACCAGGAAAGTTTTCTATATGGCTCTGCAATCATGTTTTCTCCATTTTAAGGGCAGCCTAGAGGGCACCTTATCATGTTTTCTCTACTGGAAGAGCGTCCTAGATGGCAGTTTATCATGTTTTCTCAATTTTAAGGGCAGCCTAGAGGGCACTGCTTCACATTTTCTCCATTTAATTGCCCATTAGAGGGCACTGCAACACATTTTCTCTACTGGAAGGGCATCCTAGAGGGCACTTTATCATGTTTTCTCCACTGTAAGGGGCACCTAGAGGGCACTTTATCATGTTTTCTCCACTGGAAGGGCACCCAAGCAGGCACTTTATCGTGGTTTTCTCCACTGGAAGGGCATCCTAGAGGGCACTTTATCGTGTTTTCTCAATTTAAGGGCACCCTAGAGGGCACATTATCATGTTTTCTCCATTTAATGGCACCCAAGAGGGCACATTATCATGTTTTCTCCATTTAAGGGCACCCAAGAGGGCACTTCATCATGTTTTATCTACAGGGACATGATGTTCTCTATATGTGTTTAAGATGAGAAACATTGGTGGTTTCATTTCTCAGCTGTTCTTGTATCTCTTCTTCCTGCTCATATAGATATCGATGAATGTCAAAAGAAAGAGGTTTGTGGTCAGAACGCAGCATGCATCAACACACCAGGCAGGTATTACTGTGTCTGCAATGCTGGCTTTGGACTGAAATCTGGCAAATCAAACTTCTCTGGCAATCAGGAGCAATGTGAAGGTGAGGGCTATGACATGATGCTGCAAAAACACTTTTGTCATACAAGTTATTTAATAAAGAGGACCTATTATGCTTTGGTGCTTTTTTCCTCTCCTTTAGTGTGTTATGTAGTTTTTTATGCATGTAAAAGGTCTGCAAAGTTACAAAGCCCAAAGTCCACACCAGTGGGCTACCTCTGGGTCTGAAAAGTGAAGCCAATGTGGAAGTACTTTAAACCTGCATTCTTTAAAATAGCCAGCAGGGGGCGACTCCTCTGGTTGTAAAAAGAAGTCTGTTTGTATAGAAGTCTATGAGAAAATGAGCCTACTTCTCACTTGATTTATTACCTCAGTAAATATTGTAAACATGAGTTTATGGTCTCAATCTCTAGTTTCAAGTCTTCTTGTATACAGCATGATGTTCATTCAGTAAATTATGGTCCCATTTAGAGTCAAATAGACCATAAAGCAGGGGATGCTTTTGGGCGGGGCTACCTTGTGATTGACAGGTCGCTACCACAGCATTGTCTAGTCTGGGAGTTGTCCGAGTTTTCGTCGTAGAACTTTAACCAATTCACAGTTTGAAATTGTCTTATTCAGCGTTCGGTTGTGCTTAGCTCCACCCTCTCGTGTCACTTCTGGTTGCAAAAAAACAAGATGGCGACGGCCAAAATGCCAAACTCGAGGCTTCAAAACAGAAGTCCACAAACCAATGGGTGACATCACGGTGACTACATCCACTTCTTATATACAGTCTATGGTCCACGTAATACATTTGCATTGTATTTGCCTATCGGCTAGTTTGGCACGTCCTCAAACAAAGCTAGCTAGAGCGGAGCTGGAGCGGAGCTGGAGCGGAGTCTGAAGAGTTTGGTTCGGTTGACTAATCACAACAGAGTGGGCCAGCTGACCAATCAGAGCAAACTCTGCTTTTCAGGAGGAGGAGGGGCTCAATCAGAGCATTTCTGACAGAGGGGGAAAAGAGGTGCTGCAGCACAGCCTGTATGAGAAAAATAAAGTGTTTTTTGAACATTAAAGCATGTAAACATGTTCTAGTAGAAACCCAGAATACAAATATGCACCTGAAAATGAGCATAATAGGTCCTCTTTTCTTTTCTTGATACTTGCACAATGGTGTGATCTTTCAAGAAAATTGTCCCACAAAAGTGCAACAGAAAGTTTAAATAATGATTTTAGTTCTGACTGCTAGTTGATTTAGTGAATGGCCGTCCTGTGTTTTGGTTCTGTCTGGGCTGCTTTATGTTTTTTATGCATTGTCTTTAAAAACCTATCAAGCACCATTTTTGGATATGAACGTTCAGGATATTTATTGTTCCATTAGCACTGACTGGAAACACACAGTGTAACCATTTCCCTCTCCCTGATTTGTTTCCATTTTAGACGTATGTATGATTGATAAGACAATCTGCGGAAATGGAACCTGCCACCGTGGAGCCAGCGGCCATTACTGTGCATGCCACGCAGGGTTCACTAACTATGGCAACAACGGGTCTCGCTGCACTGGTAAGAACAACATCCATCACTGAACCAGTGTTTGTTCAGTAACTATATAAACCGAGCGTTTTCATGATACCCTCATAATATGAATGCTGTGGTCATCAGCAAGCACATTTATCGAAACAATACTTCCTGTTTCCTCAGCGCTAAACTGTGATGGGTTCAAAGATATGGACAATCTGCCAAAGGTACTATCACATCAGAAGTAGTGTTATCACAGCTCAACATAGATGTAAAATGTCTGTGGCCTCATACGTCTGTTTCGTTCTCCCCAAATCGCTCTTTCTAGAAATTTTCCGTTGCACATGATCTCGTGATGCAGTTGGAAAAAAGCTGTCTGAAGCTGACAGAAAGTGAGAATCCAACAGAGCTGGATGGAGAGGCCATACTAACGGTATTTCTGCACATAGATGAATTGCAGTTATACAAGATTATTCCTCGGAACAAGCCCAGAAATAGGAAGTTCTGCCCCCTGCAAGCTCTGTCACATGGTGTTCAGATGTCTGTGCACAACTATGTAGACTGTTTATGTTGACCTGAGGTGGTATGCAGCCTGAGAGTCTGACTCTGCCTCCTGTTTCTCCCTCTCCCCCTCCTCTCCTGTGGCTGTAGAGACTGTTGTCTGTGATCGACAAGCTCTTGTCCAGCGGAGCCTTCAATGAAAACAGGAAGGTCTCCACCTTTCTGGACTTGGTGGAGAACACTCTGAGGCTCATAGGACCTTTCATTGAGCCCCCCGGGACAACGAAATCCTCCACTCACACAGGTACAAAGACGATTTGGTGACGTTTACACTTCAACAGCTGGTAGATTTCTCTTAACAGACAAGCGATGCATGTTGATAAAAAATGTGTTCTTTGTATTTGGGTACAGAGCTGAAGCTTCTGGTAGATAAGGGGGCCGACTTGCCCCAGGGACCTGTGACGTTATCGTCTAAGCAAGCTCAGCTGGACATTCAGTTGGAGACAGCAGCTGGAGATCCCTCCTATTACCCTGGTAATAGATCATACATATAATTAACACTTTTGTGACCACTTTCATTAAAGAGTAACTAAACCCCAGAGTTTTGGATGAAGTGCCTCTACCCTGGAAATTAAAAAAATGTCTCTAGAACGTGAAGAAAGTATCAACATGGGCAGGAAAAATTTAGCCCATAGGTCATGCATTGGTTTTCAGCTGAAAAAAAAGTGGTTCAGGGGTTTAAGTTACTCTTTAAGATGTAGATGACTTACGTAATGTAATGTATATTCACTTAATTAATCCAGTGTTCTCCTGTTATGATTGTGAAAGGCTTTACAGCAGTGTCTTTGCTGAGCTATGCAAACCTGGAGGACTCTGCAGACGGCTTCTTTAGTGGGATGAAACCACCAGCGAACCACAGCTTTAAGATCAACTCTAAAGTCGTGACCGTCACTGTCAGTAACGGAGACACAAGCCACCTCAAAGAGCCAGTCAATCTGACTTTCTACCACCTCAAAAAGGTATGTAGCGTCTAGTTTGTCATTAAGGAAGATGAACTATCTCTGCAAGAAACATATTACTTCTATAATAGTCATTATCTTTATTTTGTTTCACAGTCGAATGAATCCAACCACACCTGTGTGTTCTGGGACTCGTCGGTGGACGGAGGGTCGTGGTCTGCTCGTGGCTGCAGCGTGGTGGAGTCCAAACCTGAATACACCGTGTGCTCCTGCAACCATCTGAGCAGCTTTGCTGTGCTCATGGCGCTCTATGATATAGAGGTTAAAACTCTCATGTTACATACATGATAATACATAGCAGATCGTGACAGAGTTACTAGTTGAAGACAGTTTCTGTGTACTGTAATGTAAACGCTTCTCTCTCTCCCAACAGGACAAGTTTGAGTTGCAGCTGATCACCTATGTGGGTCTGTCCCTTTCACTAATCTGCCTGTTCATCTGCATCCTGACCTTCTCGTTGATCCGATCCATCAAAAGCCCAAGAACCACCATCCACCTGCACCTCTGCATCAGCCTCTTCATCGCCACCGCTCTCTTCCTCGCAGGCATCTCTCGCACGGAGAGCCGGGTAAATACTTCTGTAACAGCTTGAATACAGCAGAGGAATACATACTAAGTAACAGCACAGCTATTGAATGATTTATGTGGGTGCTGAAGAGTTATAAACAACAAGTCAGCAAGTAGTTTCTCAGCATCCGTTGTCCCTTTTTTCACTGCTGTCATCATGATCTTCATCTCCCTCCCTGCTGCATTAGGTCGGCTGTGCGGTGGTAGCAGGGCTGCTGCATTTCTTCTTCCTGGCAGCATTTTGCTGGATGTGTCTGGAGGGCATACAGCTCTTCAGGATGGTAGTCCTGGTCTTTAACACCAGCTTCAAACCCCTCTACATGATGGCAGGTGGCTATGGAGTCCCAGCTGTTATTGTCGCTATCTCTGCCTTAGCTAATGCCAAGGGATATGGTACCGAGAGACAGTAAGTTCCCCCCCACTGATGCTGATCTTGTTTTAACTTTAATTTATACCTGAATCTTAGGTTGTGTTGACAGTCTGCTCAATAAACTCTTGATATGCTTTGCAGTTGTTGGTTAAACCTGGAATTCATTTGGAGTTTCTTTGGCCCTGCCTGCGTCATCATCATTGTGAGTAAGAAAAGAGATTTTTTTTTCATAATAATTTATTGGAAGTAGGGCTGTCAAAGGAGGTTAAATAACGCACCAAACTTCTGCTAAATTTTGGTGAGGAAAAACTGTCATGGCCATTTTCAAAGGGGTCCCTTGACCTCTGACCTCAAGATATGTGAATGAAAATGGGATCTATGGGTACCCACAAGCCTCCCCTTTACAGACATGCCCACTTTATGATAATCACATCCGGTTTGGGGCAAGTCATAGTCAAGTCAGCACACTGACACACTGACAGCTGTTGTTGCCTGTTGGGCTTCATTTGCCATGTTATGATTTGAGCATATTCTTTATGCTAAATGCAGTACCTGTGAGGATTTATAGACAATATTTGTCATTGTTTTGTGTTGTTAATTGTATTCCAATAAGAAATATAAACATACATTTGCATTAAGCAAGCATATTTGCCCTCTCCCATGTTGAGTATTAAATACTTGACAATTCTCCCTTTAAGGTACATTTTGCACAGATAAAAAAATGTGTGATTAATTTGCGATTAATCACGATTAGCTATGGACCATCATGCGATTAATCGGGAATAAATATTTTAATCGAATGACAGCCCCAATTGGAGGTAAAATCTGGTGTACAGAAACATATAAATAAAGCACAAATGTAAATGATTGTCCCTTCATATTTTGGTATTTGTCCTCATTGCTGACGCAAAATGGATAAAAAACAAGATTCAATTTATAAAAAAAAGGGAACAAAAATTAAAATAAAATAAAGTACACACTGACAGTATTAACAATTATAGGATAAATCCCAAACTACAGATAAAATAGGCTGATAAACTTTACATTTCTTGCTTCAAACAAAATGTGTTCAGTTGTCTCAAGTACCAAAGAATTATTGGGATGAAAAAAAAGTCCTAAAATTGACACAGTGCTTTTTTTTAAACTCATCACCTGTTGTGTTTCAGGTAAACATCGTCTTCTTTCTCATCACTGTGTGGAAGTTGGCTCAGAAGTTCTCAAGTTTAAACCCGGACATGGACAATCTGCAGAAAATAAAGTAAGTCACAAGCTGCCTACAACATCAGTCACACATCGGCTGTATATGTGTGTAAATATGGGAGCATACTGTATATTTTCCCTAATAAAGTACACTACTTCCTGTTAAAGTGCCTCATATTTGACCTGTGTGTGTGTTTGTCGCTCCCTGCAGGGCGTTCACCATCACTGCAGTGGCTCAGCTGTGTCTGCTGGGCATCATGTGGATTTTTGGCTGCTTCCAGTTTGAGGAAGGAACGATAGTCTCGTCTTACCTGTTCACCATCTTCGGCAGCTTTCAGGGCGTTATGCTCTTTGTCATGCACTGTCTGTTCTCTAAACAGGTTAGTCGAGCTTCTCTCAAAAACAAAAAAAGCTCTGCTGCTTTTTGTTCTGGTGTCATAACTCATTTTGTATTATAATTTTAGGTGAGGGATGAATATGGAAACATCCTGTCCAGGTTCTGTGCACCTCGGAAGAAGAGATACACAGGATTCCCTTCCTCGCACACCAGTGAAGCGAAGGTAGAATGAAATGAAACTGTATTATCCATAATGTTGCAGTCCGCACTCACTCATTTCATCAGACTGCAACATAGAAATGTGCTGAATTAAATGTGATACATTATAATATTTATTTCTATTTATTTGGCTACCATATCTATTTAGTTTCAACATTTTTATTGATGCCTGCATAATGTAAGAAGGGCACCACAATCGATACTGAAAAAAAGTACACAACACCAAGGGAATTTAAGGATGACAAAGAAAGAAAGAAAAACAAAAACACAATAAACCAATAGAACAACCCCCCACCCGTGCCTGTCAAGCCCCCCCTTGAAAATAATAACAATAACAATGAAAATAAATATATAAATAAAATAGGTAAATAGATAAATTAAATTATATAATCTAAATGAAATAAGATGAATAGATAACTACCTTAAACAAAAACATATAATAAAAATAACATAAATAATAATAAAAAATACAAAAAATTATACAATTAACAATAATTTAATTTGTCATTATTATTATTAATAATAAGAATAATAAGAATAATAATCTTTAAGGATGGCAAAGAAAGAGAGAAAAAAAAAGAAAACACAATGAACCAATTGAACAACCCCCCACCCGTGCCTGTCAAGCCCTCCCTTGAAAATAATAACAATAACAACGAAAATAAATAAAATAGGTAAATAGATAAATGAAATTATATAAATCTAAATGAAATAGAATTAAGAGATAAATACTTTAAATATTAAAAATTAAATACAAAATACAATTAACAATACAATTAACAATAATTTAATTTATTATTATTATTATTATTTTTATAATAATATTAATCTTGTTTAAAATAGATAAAATAGATAAATAAATAAACCCAAGTGACCATAAGGATTTTGTAAGATCACCAAACATACTTTTGTGATAGATTCCCAACATCATATGTTCATAACCGATGTTACGACAATTTAGGTCCTAATCTGGTGGGGTTAAAGACAAGTTCTGAAATTAGGTAAAAACCCATAGTACCATATCTATTTTCATATTATCTAAAGGAGGTTAGAAAATGTACCTATTGTCAAATAAGAGATGCCAAGTGCTCAGTGACCAAGCAACAGTCAAATTAAATCAAACATAGTTCAACTTTTGATCTGTAATTAGATTGCATAAGAGACTCAATGCGGTTAAGTTTAATTTGGAAACCTTCCAAAAGCAAACACATAACTCTTCCAGGGTTTGACGATGACAAGGTATCATAGGAGATGTGAAGTGAAGGGTGTCAGAGCGCAGCCTTCCCTGATAATGAAAGAGTACTGAAAGTGTCTGTCGTGACTGATGGGCTTGTCTCTCCCCTCTGTGACCCTCAGGCATCAAAGAGCACCCAGGACACAGGAGAGTCTCGCATCTGAGGAGCTAAACAGTGACGTGGGAGCAAAGTCTGATTTATTCCCCGGAAACTGCAGACACACGGCCAACTGCTGCCCTGCCGTTTGTGGTCAATGCACCAGTTTGCTTCACTGCAACATGTTGTAAATAGTATCCTTCTTTACCTTTTGGTTATTGTATTTGAAGCTATTTAAGATAGAACTGTTGACGGTTATAATTTAATACAAATTAAGGATTTTTTGATATTCAAGCAACGCTTTTAAAGGGATAGTTTGGGTGTTTTAAAGTAGAGTTGTATAAGGTACATATCCATAGTCAGTGTATTACCTACAGTAGATGATTGTCGGCACGCCCCCAGTTTGGAGAAACAGACAGGAGTTACCGCACAGAACCAAAGCAATGTACTGCTGTGGACGGGACCGGCAGCAAAACGTGTTTTAGCCCCCATAATGAGAGACTCACCTAAAAAATCGATATCGATATGTATGCTATATTTAGAATATTTTCACCGGTTTACCTTGCTGTGAGACAGCCCTTTTCGTCGGGTAACTGAAGCTGTTGTATCCATCTATTCTCTCGCCAAAGCCACCAGACTCCATTGAAAAATCCTGTAGTTTTACCTCGTAGAACACGGGAGTTGCTGGTCTTCCGCTGCCTCAATCGGGTAGTTTGTTTGTGTTATTGTGTGACTTTGGTGAATCTGAACTAACCAAAGTCACACAATAACACTAACTAACTAACCGATCGAGGCAGCAGTTGACCAGCAACTCCCGTGTTCTGTGAGGTAAAATGACAGATTTGTTCAATGGAGTCTGGTCGCTTGGTGAGAGCACAGATAACGGCTTCAACGTAACATAGACTGTATGGCTGTCTGATGGCAAGGTAAACCAGTGAAAATATTTTAAATATAGCGTACACTTAAACTGATATAGATTTTGTTTTTGGGTGAGCCTTTCTTTCAGGTGGCTAAAAAACGCTTTGCTGCCGGTCCCGTCCACAGCAGTATATTGCTTTGCATCTGTGCGGTAACTTCTGTCTGCTTCTCCAGACTGGGGGCGTGTTGACCGTCATCTACTGTAAGTACCTCATACAACCCCACTTCAAAACACCTGAACTATCCCTTTAAGATGACCCTTGACTAAGGCGAATAGTGTGCTTTACTTTCACGCACAAAACTTCACTCCTTTTGGAAAAATAATCTCCAAATCTTGTGGAAAAAACGACCAAAATATCAAAGTGATTGATAATTTTATGACCACCTGTTTTATCAGGTGCATCTAATATGGCTTGTCATGTCATCCAGGTACTTTATTCAACAGCAAAGACAATCTGAAAGACATTTCTGAGGCAAGCACTTCTATCTCTAGAACTTCTCCTCCATATTTGAATATTATCTAAATATGACCAACAAAAAGAAAGACAATTATGAGACAGAAATAGATTTTAAATGTATTTTTTGTGTATATATTGCATTCCTGCTCCTTTCAGCATGCTGTAACGTGTTATATGTATTATATCGAATTATTTTGTATTTACCCAGTTTCAAAACTTGAATGTTCAAAGATAACTTTTATTATTATTGTCTATAAGAATATTAGTACTGTTGTAAGCACTGGTTTTAGCACAAGTTTGATGTAAATAATTATCTTTTGTTCCGTATTTCCGATTTGCATTTTCTGTCTTTCACAGTTTGAATTATTTAAAATGGTGTTTTAATACTTTTCATGCCTCTCCTGGAAGCTTTAAATTTATTAAATATTCTGATATATCTCATATTTAAGGGCTCTGTGTGAAGGTCTTCCCACCACTTGCCTGGAATTATCTTTATTTAAAATATATAATAAATTAATTTTGAACATCTGAAGGATGGCTTTTTCCCTCGGATGTTCAAAAACAAATTTATTCTTTTATTTATTTATTCTTTTACTTTAAAGTTCTTGATGTCGGAGCCCGGATTTAGCAGAAATAGCAACAAGAGCAAACAGAAATTCATCGCCAAACGCATGCAATGATATTATCTTTATTTAAGATGAGATAAGATAATCTTTTATTAGTCCCACAGCGGGGAAATTTGCAGAATTACAGCAGCAAAGGGGACAAACAACAAGAAGCGTCAGTAAAGAACAAGATATAATAAATAAAAAGTAAGCAATAAAAATGTAATAATATGTAAACAGTAAAAAATGTAAAACAAATATAAAATATATACAAATATAGCAGTAAAAAATATGGTAGTACACAGACATTATTGCAAATGAAATATGAAATGTTGATATTGTACAGGATATGGGTATTGCACAGTGTTATACATTCACTCATCCGGCTGGTCGACTTAAAAGCCGAAAGCAATCCTACATACAGAGGAAATAGAAGATTATCTCCTCTTCCTGCCTGTTTGTGATGCAGACACGATGGTATCAAAAACAACTCTGAAGTCTCAAAATTGGTGCTTGAATTTTAACGAGCAAACAAACTTGAAATAGTCCTAAAAACATCATCTTTCAGAGCAGATCTGTAACATTTACAAACCTTGGTGGAGTCACTGCTGGTTAATCTTTGATGCATTTGTACCAGAAACCCTTGAGGCACCTCATCATCATCACACACTTTCAAACTCCTCTGATGTCCGTCTCTGTGCTTCACTGTGTGTTTATGTGACTGGTGATAATCGTCATGGTAGAAGAGAATTTGAGAAAGTAAATAAGAAGCAATACCTGACTGTTTTTTTCACTGTTGAATTATTCAGCTATAACACTGGATCAATACCACAGAATGAAAGTGATGGCTGAGATCACCTCTGATAGAAAGGATCAGCAGAGGAGGAGATGAATAGATGGAAGGACCACATCCAGATGGGGAAAGAGAATGGAAAATGCAGATCCGGCACGTAGAGATAAAGTAGCTGCCAAACCTCTGGAGAGAGAGAGAGAGAGAGAGAGAGAGAGAGAGAGAGAAAGAGCCAGACCAGGGAGAAGGAGAATCTGTCAGAGAGGCAGGAGAAAAGAAAGGGAGGAGGAGGAGGAGAGCTAATGATTGTGAATAATAGTGATTAGTACTGAACGCCAGGCAGCTCTGCGGACAAGAGAGACGTATTCGTATTCTCTTTCATTTACTCTGAGCCATCCCAAATAATCCACAGAGTCATCTGAAGGTAAGTTTCATTTATTATTCAGAACCATTTCAGGTAATTTGCTTAATAGATGGAAGCAAATTAGTCTAAGGGAAGGTGGATCTCTAAAGGATTTCTCCTTGATTTCAGCTATTTAATCCACTTTCATTTTCAGTGAGAGCTCGTATGAATGAGCTTCGTATTAGGCTCTGTCAGTTCTCCAGTTCTTCTACAGTATATTCAAACTGCAATTTAGTCTTCCTCACTCAAGAATTTCAAATATAGGCTTTCAAATATTGGCTCATATAGGCTTTCTGATGAACTAAACTATTCGTACTGATCATATCTGACTATAATTGAGCCTTCCGTCTTGTAAGGACTGAACACAAGTGTGCACACACTCTCACACACACACACTCGTACATACATATATTTTTATTTATTTAGTTTATGCTTGATTTATGTTGCTTACTTTACGTTTGCTTTTGCATTTTATGTTTGCTTGTTTGTTTACCTTTGTTGATTATATGACTTTTGTATTTGCTTATTATACTTATTGAGGTGAGATTCCTTAACATTCCTTTTAATCTCACCTGAACAACTTCTTTTCTTTTGTTGTGTTTCTGCTGCTTTGTCTTATTGTGCGAACAAATATATCTCAAGAATCTCAAGTTGTGAGGAGTCAAAGAGAGATTCAGACATCCTGATACCTATATTTGAGGCAGAAAAAAGCACTAACCCTGAAGTCAGCTGGCCAGTCCTTTTTTATGCCTGACTTGTTGATAAATGTTTTGTTCTGTTTAAAGAACAGAGTAAAAGAAGAATTAAACAAGAGCTGTGATGTTTGAAAAAAGATATCCAGTATCTGTCCATGGTAAATTATATCGTGGTCGACAAGACAACTTTCTTTTTTTTCAACATCCTCTCAATCCTCAATAAAACCCCTGGATTACTTTTAATCGTGCAGTTCCTCTGTCGGAAGCTTCCTCACACTCTCCAGGGAAAACGCTTCTCTCTGTGTAAAGTACGCAGACTATTGATGCAGTACGAGAGAGAGGTAACAGAAAGAAATGCAAATACTTTGTAGATATTGTTTTTTTTGTTTTTTTTAAAGATGATAAAACAAACTGACTGCTTGAGTTACTGACAGGTTTCAAGATCCAAAGGATTCTGTTGGCCGTCTCACCAGAAGATGGAAGGGAAGATCGATTTTAGGGTCTTGTCTAGAAGGGAGCCTGCAAATTGCAAAATCTGATCTGCAAAAACTTGCAAAACTTCCTGTGAGACTCGCTACCCGACGACCTATCCTGACCTTAACTATTCAAGGTCAATGCCTAACCTTAAACATCTCGCGAGAGTTTCCCCAGTTTGCTGGCTCCCTTCTAGGTACTACCCAATTTTAGCTGCAGGTTTGACTTCCTTCTTGTTTTCTTATTTAATATATACACGTCAGCTCCTGGAACCTCTTCTAAGATTTCTATCACGTATAGCTACTAAGAAAGTCTGTGCACATCACTGCTGAGAATCAATTAACCTGTTAGGAATATCAAGCCTCGTGTCTGAATTCTGAAGAGGAGCCTGGTGCTCGAAACGTCACAGCAATAAAACTCCTTCTATAACAGGAGCTATCTGTTTTAATGATGCATGATGTATCACACAAGGATGAAAACTGCTAATGCACATCAGCGGCACGTCCTGCTGGTTCAGGTTTAATGATATCAAATATCAGGTAGCAGAACAAATACAAGGCTGTTGCTGCCAACGTTTGCTGTTTAAAATCATCCGTGAGTTTAGTTTCTCTTCAGGTTTGCTTCAAAGCCTCTTACTGTACATGGCGATTAGCTCAAAAAAGAGACGAGTGATTCTAAGTTATTATGGATCTCACAGTTTAAAACCCAAACTCTCTCTTTCCAACACAGACAAACTGAGGCACACGGATGATGGCAGTTTGGCCAAAACCAAAATACTAGTACCTGACATAGAGTAATGAGTTAGGACAGTGGTTCCCAACCTTTTTGGCGTGTGACCCCTTAAAATAAAGCAGTGTTAAACCCACTACAGTAATCTCTGAGTAGCTTTTTTATTTTTATTTTTGTCATTTTATTTAATTTATATATATATTCTTTAAAATAATAATTATTAAAAGTAGTATTTTATTTATTTAAATTTTATTTTGTATTTATTTTATTATTTTTCTTTTCCTATCTATTTACCAATTTTCTATTTCCTTTATCTCTCGACTTATTTTTACTGTTACTATTAAGTTGTATTATAGATATTTTCTTTGTATTGTCCTTCATTTTAACTTTATTTATCCATAATTTAGAATATATTTTCTGTGGTCGGTTTTGGTTTCCTATGTGTTTCTTGTGTGAGCAGACGGATGTGTTGTGAGTGTTGTTGGGCAAAACAAATTATTTTCACTGTACAGTTGCTGTTTAATTCATTATTGATAATCAGTAAAAAAAGACCTTTGAAAGAAAATAAAGCAGCGTTCACTTGCGGTCCCTTGTCGCAGATTCAGAAGTCTTTGAACTTCTCAGATTGTCTGATTTGAATAAATGTTTGCGACCCAAAGAGGTAAAACAAAATCACAAAGAAGAAATCATTGAGTTCGGGAACCAGCCAAGCGAGGAGTAATATAAATAAATAAATAAATAAATAAGCAAGGTAGGGTTTATGGCAGATGAGACATCTGAAGGGTGGAAAGAAAATGTGTTGAAAAGAAGAACATTTTGTGAAACAGTCGTACACAATGTCTGGTCTGAGAGCCGGTTGTGCAAAACAAATAAAATCAGCAGAAATGACACAAGTTCCCCACATTTCCACACCACAAATGTCAGTAAAGTTCGTTAACAGTTTGACAATCCTCTCCTCGGAGCATCGGCTACACAGTATGTTCTGTATTTAAACCTGGCCTGCGGCCTTTCTCGTGTGTCTCGCTACAAATCTTTCCACCCTCTGTGACAATCCTTAAAATATCCTACTATGACACACTGCAATAAACCCATTGCTGGAGACGGATGTTTCATATACATTGCCCATGAGCAGCCATGATTTTTAAAGTTTGCATTCGTGAGACCCCCATCAGGGGTCACCAAAGCTTCACAGGAGGTCGCGAGGCTTTCTTGATTTTAAGGCATGTATGACAACTTCGAACATATATATATATATACAATTGGCCTATCTCATTCATTTCTGTGAAGAAAACTAAACTGTTATTTATTATATTTTAAAGTTAATATTATTATTATTATAAATAATATATAAACAGGATAAGGGCACGGTGAAGACCTGAATATAAGTTATCTTCCCTCTCTGCTGAACAGCCTCATCCTGCATTAGAAAAGTACGCTGTTAAAACAATCAAAGAGCTAATAGAACAATACCAAGCGTCAGGGAGAAGAAAACACTGAATTTGTCAAAAAAGAAAGTATGTATGAAAAAAAAAACATAATACAGACAGAGAAATGTATTAAAAGTTCCTAAAAATAACAGGAAAACTTAAACATCTCTGATATTCACAGGAAATAATCTGCTCAAAATTCATCCAAATTACTTTTTTTACACAAACTTCCTGCAGTTATTGCGTTCACTATTTGGATAATTGTACAGTTTATCTGTTGTTCTGTACTGTTATTGTTATGCATTGAATATAAAATGAAATATCCATAAAATATGAAAAGGGGTCCCTGTAGGAAAAAGGTTGGGAACCAATGGACAACAGAAGAGGATGACATAAATACAGCTAAAAATGATCTCCTAGCGGCTTTGTCTGAACTAATGGAAGTATTTTAATCTGTAATTCTCTGTAGATGACACTGAAGATGAGGATGTCATCTATACTCATGACGTCATTTTCTACCTCTTCCACGCCATCCATCCTCCACCAGAACCTGAAGATCAACTCCTCTGAACAGCCGGGTCCCTGGCTGAACAGCAGCGCCTGGCCGTCCGTCAAATCTCCAAATTTAGGGATGTCCTGCTTCACTATGACATTTGGCGCCGTCTCCAACCTCACGGCTCTGGGCATCCTGGCTAAGTCCCGCGTCCGATTTCGCCGCCAATCCAAAGCACCGTTTCTGCTACTAACAGTGGCTTTGCTTTTGGCTGACCTTGCAGGTCATGTGATCCCAGGCGCCTTTGCTTTGTATCTGCACATGGACCAGAGGTCTAAAATATGGGCCGGGAAGCCCACCAAAGAGTTCTGTCAGATATTTGGGGCGAGTATGGTGTTTTTTGGGTTATGCCCTTTGCTGCTGGGTTGTGCCATGGCAGTGGAGCGCTGCGTGGCCATCACACAGCCCTTCTTCCACGCCGCTATGATCACATTGGGTCATGTGTGGCGAGTTGTGTTATTTCTGTCCTCTCTTGCACTTGTGCTTGCTGTTCTACCTTTCTTTGCAGTGGGGACTTACACTACCCAGTTTCCTGGGACATGGTGTTTCTTGCCCATCCATGGTCCACGGTCTACAGCTGACACCAACCTGGCTCTGGCCTTCTCCTGTCTGGGCCTCGCTGCGCTCACTCTTTCTCTACTCTGCAACATCCTGAGTGGCCTGGCGTTGCTGCAGGCCAGAATGAAGGCCCACAATATTGAAACAGAATCAGCAGCTCGCTGCACTCGTCGTGCCTCGTCTTCCTCCTTGTTTTGGTCGTTGGATGTGGAGATGATGGTGCAACTGGCTGTGATCACTGTGGTTTCCTGTGTATGCTGGAGCCCATTTCTCGTGAGTACTACTCTTTTAGATTGCAGAATTTGTTTCTAGAATCATTCCACCTTTAATAGTCAGGTATTTTTAAAGAGGACCTATTATGATTTTTCCCTTTCCTTTAGTGTGTTATATAGTTTTTGTGCATGAGGATGTCAGTTATTAAGCCCTCTCCTCCACAGAAACACTGCTCCTGAACTGCCTTAAAGGCCTTGCTTGAAATCCCGCCTTTCCTTCCATAACGTAGTGATGTCACCAAGTAACACATTTGCATAATAGAGTGACGAAGTCCCGCCCCGTCCGGTTGGACATCATGGAACCTTATTTTTTTTTAAATATGTACGTTAATCAATGGCGAGAGACAAATAACTTTTTGATTCCATTTGAATTGCGCTATGATGTTTGTCAATTTAAAAGATAATTTTTCAAGTCAAGAAAGTTTTTCGTAGTATCATTTAGTTTTGTGTGAAATCAAACTAACTTAGCTATGACCACGCACAAAGGAAACGTTATCTTACCAGATTTGACTTGAAATTAATTTTTTTCTCGTAAAGTTTTGACTTTATTCTCGTAATATCACGACTTTTTTTTTCTTGAAATAGTATGATTTTATTCTCATTAAATTACGACTTTTTTTCTCGTAATATTATGACTTTATTCTCGAAATGTGGCCGTAATACTCTGTCGTACTGCAGCACGGCCGGTATGAGAAAAATAAAGAGTTTTTGCACATTAAATCATGTAAACCTATTCTAGTCGAAACCCAAAATACAACATGCATCTGAAAATGAGCATAATGTGTCCTCTTTAAGAATACTGTAGATGATAAAGTAAACCTCATGAGTGATTGTGTGTGTGTCTCCTTCAATATAGATACACATTCTTGTGATGCAGTTCAACCAAAGAACCTCAGCCCACGAGAAAGACGGGTTCGTTCTCCTGGGTTTACGTATGGCCGCCTGGAATCAGATCCTGGACCCTTGGGTTTACATCTTACTGAGGAGGGCAGTGCTTTTCAGAGTTTGCTGTGCTTTCTACACACAGAGACACACAGTGACAGAAAACAGGTCTTCCTGTGCAGACACAAACAGGCAGGCCTTCAGTCTGCAATGACCCATGTTGCTCTTGGGACCTTTTTGAATTAAATTATGTGAAAAAACTTTGCTGTGTTATTTTCAACTTGGTGAGGAGGGCCATATTCAGCCAAGCCAAGAGCAGCAGTATGTGAATGTGGGATGGGAACAGACTAGTGATGTGTCGGTTACGAACGAGCCGGTTCATAAAGCCGGCTCTTTTAAGTGAACAATAAGAGCCGGCTCCCGTCTGAGAGCCATTTTTTTCTTTTTTTTTCTTTAATTAATTCAAGGCAGAATGATGGGACGATCTTCTCCGCGCCACGGGCACTCCATGCACTGACTGTGACTGAATGTTGTGTTAATGACGTCCGTGCGACCAATCATTTGATGACAGACAAGGATCATACCATCAAGCAGGGAGGTGCGGGGGTGCGCGGCGCGCTGACGGTCTACAGGTACAGAGCAGGAGGAAGAGGAGGAGAGAAAGAGAGAGAGGAGTGTGGTGCGCGAATAGCAGACAAGATGAGTGACAGTCGGAAACTAAGCAGCATGTAAAATTATGATATTCTGGAAATTATAAGGTTTAGTATAATTATATTGAATAATTTAAGTGATATATGTGCACACATACTAATCATAGGTCAAAAAATAGGTCAAAAGCGCTAAATTTGGCTGAATTATAAAAGGCAGAAGTGGTAAAATTAAGAGCCGTTTGGGAGCTGAAAGAGCCGGCTCTTCTTGGTGAGCTGAGCCAAATGAAGCGGCTCACTAAAAAGACCCTGAATTCCCATCAACTAGAACAGACTTTCACAACATGTTAGTTAGTAGTCTGTGCCGGTGCTACTATCAATAGCAAGCCACCTGCAAAACTGGTGGTTGGGAAACACAGGGCGGAATTAGTATCAGCCAATCAGAATTGAGGAAAAGCTTGACAGGCGTCCCGTTCGACCAATCGCTGAGCCGCGCTAGAAGGCGTCACACCCCGGGATGGGCGGGGCAATGACTCTATTCAATATGGAGGTACAGAAAATAGGCTGATTCGCTCCTCTGCATCTCTCAGCGTCCTCACTCAGTTTTCGGACACTTTTTTCGCATTTCGGGGCACAAATAATGACCCCGTAGATGTCAACCTACCGGACTCCTTCACATACGTTTGACATATTTTACAAATGTCGTGTGACTGTTAGCGTTAATTGTTACTAGCCGACTTAACGTCCGTTAACAGTTCCAACTGTCATCAACGGTCAAACAGTTTGACAGTTTAAAAAACGGCCGGTTAGCTTATAACCGTTAATCTACTAGACGCTTTCGACATCCGGATGACGGTTTAAATACTCCCGTTAATTTCCTGTTAAAAGTAAATTACCCAAGTTTGTGCCCGTCTGGGACCGGCCGGCGGGGTTATCGGGTGAAAGGTGACATCGCTTCAGTCTGTTGACTCGGAGGTAAGTTGTGTTCAACGTCTGGATGTTAGCTAGCTAATGGTTATCAGATACGTCACGATACAACTTTATTGTCAGTTTGCACTGAAATTCATTTTGCATCCATTAGGCAGCTCAGTTTGAGGAGAAGTACACATCCAATAGACATACTGTTACCATAGACCAGAGGTCAGCAAGCTGCTGCTCCGGAGCCACATGAGGCTCTTTAGCTCCTCTCCAGTGGCTCCCTGTGGATTCTTTTTTAAAAATTAGTGGAAATGAATAACTGTTTTTTGTTTACATTTTAATTTTAATTTATTATTGTTGTAGGTCTATGGTACGACGGAGTATTAGGGCCACATTGAGGAAAAAAAATAATCTGAGATTTCAAGAATAAAGTCATAATATTACGAGAAAAAAAAGTCTTAATATTAAGAGAATAAAGTCACAACTTTACGAGAAAGAAAGTTGTAATATTATGAAAAAAAAGACTTAATATTAAGAGAATAAATTCACAACTTTACGAGAAAAAAAGTTGTAATATTACGAGAATAAAGTCACAAGTTTAAGAGAAAAAAGTTGTAGTATTATGAGAATAAAGTCTTAATATTATGAGAATAAAGTCACAACTTTACAAGAAAAAAAGTTGTAATATTAAGAGAATAAAGTCATAACTTAACGAGAAAAAAAGTCTTAATATTACGAGAAAAAAAGTTGTAATATTAAGAGAATAAAGTCATAACTTAACGAGAAAAAAAGTCGTTATATTACGAGAATAAAGTCATAACTTAAGAGAAAAAAGTCATAACTTAACGAGAAAAAAAGTCGTTATATTACGAGAATAAAGTCATAACTTAACGAGAAAAAAAGTTGTAATATGAGAATAAAGTCACAAGAAAAAAGTTGTAGTATTATGAGAATAAAGTCATATTATTATATATATATATAATTTTACGTGTTATTTTCTCTTTTTCTCCTAAAGTTATGACTTTCTTATCTTAATATTACGACTTTTTTTCTCGTAATATTATGACTTTATTCTCGTAATATTACGACTTTATTCTCGTAATATTACGACTTTTTTTCTCGTAAAGTTATGACATCATAATATTACGACTTTTTTTCTCGTAATATGACTTTATTCT
>CAKAKR010062888.1:47203-62805 GCA_916700685.1 Adelosebastes latens
TACGAGAAAAAAAGTTGTAATATTATGAAAAAAAAGACTTAATATTAAGAGAATAAATTCACAACTTTACGAGAAAAAAAGTTGTAATATTACGAGAATAAAGTCATTAGTTTACGAGAAAAAAGTCGTAATATTATGAGAATAAAGTCACAAGTTTAAGAGAAAAAAAGTTGTAGTATTATGAGAAAAAAGTCATAACTCTACGAGAAAAAAAGTTGTAATATTATGAAAAAAAAGACTTAATATTAAGAGAATAAAGTCACAACTTTAAGAGAAAAAAGTTGTAATATTACGAGAATAAAGTCATAACTTAACGAGAAAAAAGTCGTAATATTATGAGAATAAAGTCACAACTTTACAAGAAAAAAAGTTGTAATAAGAGAAAAAAGTCATAACTCAACGAGAAAAAAAGTTGTAATATTATGAAAAAAAAGACTTAATATTAAGAGAATAAATTCACAACTTTACGAGAAAAAAAGTCGTAATATTACGAGAATAAAGTCATAACTTAACGAGAAAAAAAGTTGTAATATTATGAGAATAAAGTCACAAGCTTAAGAGAAAAAAGTTGTAGTATTATGAGAATAAAGTCATAATATTATTATATATATATAATTTTACGTGTTATTTTCTCTTTTTCTCCTAAAGTTATGACTTTCTTATCTTAATATTACGACTTTAATCTCGTAATATTACGACTTTTTTTCTCGTAAAGTTATGACTCTTATCATAATATTACAACTTTTTTTCTCGTAAAGTTATGACATCATAATATTACGACTTTTTTTCTCGTAATATTACGACTTTATTCTCGTAATATTACGACTTTTTTTCTCGTAATATTATGACTTTCTTATCTTAATATTACGACTTTTTTTCTCGTATTATTATGACTTTCTTATCTTAATGTTACGACTTTCTTTTCTCATAATATGACTTAATTCTCGAATTTCTCAGATTTTGATTTGACTATAAAGTTTAGTTTTAAGTTTTACAGATATACTACTGAGCCAGGTTGTACTGCAGTACAACAGTACACTCTGATTCACTGAACTGAAAAATAGAAAAATAATCTGGCTACTGGCTCCAAATGATCTGAGTCTGTGAGGAAAGTAAACGTCACATGACCTCAGTATTTGTATGTGTAACAGCTTAAATGTGAGCTGGTTAACGTGTGATAACTTTTAGCTATTATCTTTAAAGTTTGTATGTACTTGTGTGTGTACCAGCCTACACTACAGCAATTCAACCTCCAGCTTATGCCAGCCCTTCTTCCCTTTTTTTCTTCCCCATGACAAGAATGCACAATGCGGCGAGTGTCTCAGCCTCTCTGGGGTCCATGGGACTGTTGCGTCTCTTCGGGGTGTCCTGGTCCTGGAGCCTGGCAGCAGGCCTTGGTGTTTATCTGGGCACAAGGAGCTGGAAGTACTTCTACATTGCAGCACGCACAGCCAAGAGAGACGTCATGTAAGTTAATCCATAATATATGCTTTTTGGGGTTTCAGTCCAATTAATTCAAACTTTATTTCAGACACACAGGAGGGGTCCATAGCAAGAAAAGAAAAGAAAACATAACAAGATAAAACCACAGCTATTCATCATTCAATTAAAAAGAAACAGCCATTCATATGTAGGCAGCCTGGATGAGTACCAAGTACAGCTCTTGCTTGGGCTGCTTAAAGCCCTCTCCAGTGTATTTTGGCATTTCTGTGATATTTCATATTTAGATTCAAGATTTCAAGATTCAAGATGTTTATTGTCACGCCGGTTATACAAGTACAATCGTGTGAACTTTTTGCTGGGAAGCTCCATTAAAAATAATAAGTTATATTACAATTATAAAAGGAAATACTTTGTACAAGGCATATTAAGAACATATACATATCAGGAAGTATGAATGTACATATATAAGAAATACTTTGTACAAGGCATATTAAGAACATAAACAGGCATATTAAGAACATATACATTAAGAACATATACAGTATATACAGTATAAGATATATGATTGAGTTACTTTTTGTGTGAGAAGATGTCGTATGAATAATCTATTTAAAAGTCTGATGGCCTTTTATTTGAGTCATTTCCAGACTAAGTTGATAAACCACACTGTTTGCCAAAATTTGTATCTTTATGACAAATAATTTTGTGCTCAAAGTTTAAAAAAGAAGGTTGTTGGTAAAATGGGAATATGACTCATGACTATAGTAGAAGCTGAAGGTCATACGTCATCATCCAAGCTAGCGCAGGCGCACTGGTGCTCGTTTGAGTCTGTGCAGCAAACTGATAAATCTGTTTGTTTGTCTCTCTAGCAAGTTAGGTGTAGTTAGCTAGCCCAACATGTTGCATTAGCTCACTGAGGGTTTTCATTTAATTTTTTTAGTGTCCTCCACCTTAGTTTAGTGTGTTTATTTTCACAATGGCATTTGTGGCGCTGTGATGACAGCCTAGATGACAGCGTCTGTCCTGCAGTGGTTTGACTTTTGAAAACTAGAGCCAATGAAAAAATGGGACATCGTCTAAATATGTGGGACAAGGGATAAAAATGCTGTAGAGTCCGTCGTAAAGTGGGAGACCTGGTCACCCTAAAACAAAGGCGTGCAGAAAGCTCTAAATAATGAACATTTTACATTTAGAGAACACATACTGAACTTACAAAGCAACATATTTATATACTATAGCATATAGTTTACAGTGCTGTCGATAGATATCTCTATCATCATTCCAATCATCAGTGAGAAAATGGCCACGGTTTACATCCTACTTATCTCTTTTCTCCCTCCTCTGACCCCCAGTGGCCTCTATGTGCTGTTGAGAGTGAAGGTGGCTTTGTGGCGCTACATGCGCAATGGAAGCAACATCCCTTCCATATTTGCCCAGACGGTAAAACGTCACCCAGATAAACCAGCACTGATCTACGAGGCCACAGGGGAAACTTGGACCTTCGCCCAGCTGGACGAGCTGTCAAATGCGGTGGCCCACTGGGCGAGAGGTCAGGGGTGGGTCTCCGGGGACGTGGTGGCCCTCTTCATGGAGAGCAGGCCGTTGCAGGTGGCGCTCTGGCTGGGCTTGGCCAAGGTCGGGGTGGAAGCTGCGCTCATCAACTTCAACCTCCGCCATGATTCCCTCCTGCACTGCATCGGGGTATCGGGGTCACGGGCGATTGTTTTTGGAGCAGAGCTCGCTGATGGTAAGAATGTGTTTAACAAGGTAGGGAATTAGGTTTTAATTCTGAATCAATGGAGGGTCACATTATACAATGCTGTTTTTACAGGACAATATCTTACCTCTTATTCAGTAAATAATTTGAAAAGGCAGATGATTACTAAACTCTGCAACACATTCGTTTGTAAGACAGGGCTGCAATTAACGATTTATTTTCTTTGTCAATTAATCTGACGATAATTTTCTCGATTAATCGATTAACTGTTTGGTCTATTAAATGTCAGAAATTGGTGAAAAATATCGATCAGTGTTTCCCAAAGCCCAAGATGACGTTCTCAACTCAAATATATTGAGTTTACTGTCATAGAAGACTAAAGAAACCAGTAAATATTCACATTGAAGAAGCTGGAATCAGAGAATTTAGATTTTTTTTTTCCTAAAGAAGGTACTCAAACCGATAAATTGATTATCCAAATAGTTGGCAATATTTAAATAGCTGACAACTAATGGATTAATTGTTGCAGCTCTAGAGTAAGATCATGTGAGGTTGTCAACATTTCGTCCTGTGGTGTCACACTTATTCATATATTAATTGTGTGTGGAGCATAAACTGTAATAATGACTGTGTCTCCAGCATGTCATGTGGTCAGGACGTGCTGTTGGAGATCACATTGCCAGTAAAACTCTTCCTATGTCATCTCTTTTTAAAATAACATTTGATTCTGTTGGTTCTCTGTTACAATACAAACACATCACTCCTTTGTCTCTGTGGTTTCTCTCTGTGTGTGTGTGTGTCTTTACTATATTACTGTGAATGTTTGAATTATTTGACCAGCACACCATTTGTTCCTCAGATGTCAATTTTCTCTGCTTTTGTCTGTGATGTTTCAGTTTTAAAGGCATTTTGGCTTCAGAAACCAAATTATAATTAGTTTGAAATACAAAAAGGATCATTCAATGAAGTTTCATTGTTACAGCATATAATTACATAAATTTCACTCACAATATTAATAATGTATTTATTCAAACTAAAATGAATAAACTAACCTGACTCCTGTCCCATCTCTGTCTTGTTCAGCCATGTTTGAGGTCAGTTCCTCCATCGCTCAGTCCATGGTACGGTTTAGTACGGGGGACCTCAGTGCAGAACATCTGGCCCGACTGGCTGCTCAACCTCTGGACCCAGTTTTAGCCTCTTCACCTCGACATCCTCCTTCACCTTGTGTTCCCCCCAAAGGCATGAACGGTGAGTATCTCATCTATCACTGAAGTCCGCTGTGACTCTGTCTAAGACTTAATCTGTATATTAATTAGTAGTTTCCCTTTAAATACCCTCTTCAAACTATTTCCTTATACTGTGTTTGGCTGATAACCTTTTGTTTTGTTTTTTTTGCTCTATTTTGAATTCCCAAAGTGTGTGTCCACAGTAATTAATTTTTGTCAATGTGCTGTCTAGTTTCTGATCTGAAATTGCTTCCCAGTAATTATGTGACTCAGGGTTATTATAGTAAACTAAAACTGAATATCCTTCAAGAAAAACTAAAGCTAAACTAAAACAATATTGCCTGGTTAAAAACAACAGTTAGAGATATCTGTAGTTCAGTTTTGACCATCCCAAATAACAGTTACAGATATCTCCAACGTCATCATGACTAGTCAGAATTGTTGTGCATGACGTTGCTCATGCAAGGCTTCCCATTGGATATTGGCCCAACAAAGCATTTGAACAGTGTTAGCAGAAGCTTTTGCTTGTTGGAAAGATTAAAAGAAAAGTTGGATGGATATTCACAGATTCAAACTTCCTGGATCAATAACTCCTAGGCGAAACATTGTTAAAACACAAACAACGGCTCTTTCTAACCGTAGTAAGGTAGACAACGAGCTACAACCTCATTTTAATCAAAACTAGCCGTCCTCCGAGCTGGACACATAACATCGGTCTCTATGTGCAGCCGGCTGTGAGACGAGTGCTCAGGGACCGTTGTGGATAAGATAGTTAAAAAATGACATGAAATAAAAAGAGCTTATCATCAAGGAATTTGTGGCGAACGAGAGCTTCGTTCACTAGAGGGTTGTGGTAGAAATTTACGGCGTATTGTAGATGTATTGACTCTAAACACGCTTTATAAACCCATACGGCTGCAGTGCAGCGCCATGGTATGTTTGAATAGCTTCCGCTGATGTAATTCCAGATATCTGCAACGTCATTTCACCTTGTCAAAGCTCCAGTTAGAGATATCTACAACGTCATTCTAACTAGTTAAAACTTAATTTTAGATATCTCAAAAGGACAATGTAGATATCTTGAATTGAGGAGGAATTACAGATATCCACAATTCAGTTAAGGATATCTGTAATGAGAAACCCATACACATAAATGGCAAAAGTAGTTTGAAACGTACTAGTCAAAATGTAATTACAGATATCTAAAATTAGAGTTTTGCCTAATCAAAATAGAATTAGGGATATCTTGAATTAGAGTTTTGACTAGGCAAAATGACGTTGCAGATATCTCTAATGAATATCCAGTCTAGCTGTTAAATGTTAAAACGGCTTGCTATATTGTGAGCGCTTGTGAGTGGATATTAAAATGCCAAACATATATTCATCAGGATGTCTTGCCTGAAAATCAACATTTTCTAGAAATAATGTGGAAAATTGGGAGGGTAGATCAGTGTTAAGTACGCTTTTTAGTGCTTTGTGAAACTGTGCCCAGAAAGGTACTATCACTCCCAACATATATGCCAGCGATTTGCGTCCCAAAACCCACACTGTGTCCAACATTTGGCATCCCCTTCAGCAAAAAGTGCTTTCACACACTTCCACCCAAACTCCCGGCACATGTGAAAGTTGGTGCATTGAAATTTACACACATCCAGCCATCATTTGATATTGAAAGATTCTGTTTTCACTATTCCAGCAGTGACTGAAATGCTGTGAAGAGGCCTGTATGGATCTTAAACTTGCCATGTGCAATTGTAATGCTCTACTGTATTCTCTTCTGCAGACCGTCTATTTTATATTTACACCTCCGGAACCACGGGAATGCCCAAGGCTGCCATTGTGGTACACAGTCGGTACGTTACTCACATAAAAGCTTCACTCTTCCTAATGGTCGTTACAGCTAATGATGGATGTCTGAGAATCTCTCCTGTGTTACCACAACAGTTACTACAGAATTGCTGCTTTTGGGTATTTCGCCTTTCGCATGAGTCCTGTTGACGTCATCTATGACTGCCTGCCTCTCTACCACTCAGCAGGTATGTGATGGCAGGCTCCAGCTCTTCACCAAAACAGTCTCCCTCTTTAGGTTTGCATAACCGAAGTGTTAGCTTTCTCTTCTCGCCAGGTAACATCATGGGGGTCGGTCAGTGTCTGATCCACGGCCTCACTGTGGTAGTGAAGAAGAAATTCTCTGCCAGCCGCTTCTGGGAAGATTGCATTAAGTACAACTGCACTGTAAGAGCTTATGCTGGGAAAACATTGAGAAGTGGCACATTTTATGAAATCAATAACTATAAAACATTTATTTTGCCACAATAACAACACTGCTCTCCCGTTGCAGGTGGTGCAGTATATTGGGGAAATCTGCCGCTACCTCCTGTCTCAGCCAGTACGGCCGTCAGAAAAAGGCCACAAAGTTCGGCTGGCGGTGGGGAACGGGTTGCGCCCCAGTGTGTGGGAGGCCTTCACGGAGCGTTTTAGGGTGGCGCAGATTGGCGAGTTCTACGGAGCAACTGAGTGCAACTGCAGCATCGCCAACATGGATGGCAAGGTCAGCAATCACTGTGTGTGTCTTCACTGATTAAATGTGAGTTGGATCAGAGTTTATCAGAGTTGTGTCCTGCCAGGTGGGAGCCTGCGGATTCAACAGTCGCATTCTCCCCAACGTGTACCCGATCCGTCTGGTGAGGGTGGACGAGGACAGCATGGAGCTGGTTCGCGACAGCCGGGGGCTCTGTGTGCCTTGTCGCCCTGGTAACTAATACTAATACTACTCTACAATAAGGCTTTTGTATGTATGTGATTGTTAACTGGATTGATCTTCTGAAAGAACCCCGTTAGACTCCTCCATGTCTTGCAGGGGAGCCGGGGCTTCTGGTGGGTCGTATCAACCAACAGGACCCGTTACGGCGTTTTGACGGCTACGCTAACCAGGATGCTACGAGGAAGAAGATCGCTCACAATGTCTTCAAGAAAAATGATTCTGCATATTTATCAGGTTACCAATCCTTTTTATTTCTTAAAAATAAATATTTATATTGCCCCACAAGACTCATCTCAGCATGCAGTACTCATCTCAGCATGCAGTGCTCATTTTAAAAATCTTTTTAAGTGTTCAAGAAAAAGAAAGCCTAAAAATAAAGGCGATGTCGGATTGCCAAGCTTCCTTTTGTCAGTTCTCAGTAGGGGTTATGTGTGATGATTGTTTAGCCATGCTTTGACCAGACATGGAGGGTTTTTTTTCAATTATTTTTATATCCATATGTCTACCCTAGGTGACGTGCTGGTGATGGATGACATGGGCTACATGTACTTCCGTGACCGTGGCGGTGACACGTTCCGCTGGCGCGGAGAAAACGTCTCTACCACCGAGGTGGAGGGCGTTCTCAGCAGTCTTCTGGGTCAGACTGACGTGGCTGTGTATGGCGTGGCCGTGCCAGGTGATGGTTAAACTCTACTTTCAGCATCACATTGGGACCATAATTCTCTTTACTGCCTGACGAGCGTTTATCTCCATGTGTCGCACCAGGTGTTGAAGGTAAAGCAGGCATGGCTGCCATCGCAGACACTACAGGGAGTTTTGACTGCAACGGTTTCTTGCAGAAAGTCCAGCAAGCTCTTCCTTCGTATGCTCGCCCCATGTTCCTGCGAATCTCCCCACATGTGGACACCACAGGTCAGTGGCACATCTAGAGAAATAATCACGGGGTGGCAGGAGGGTGGCATGGTGACTGTAAAGGGTGGCAAAAATATATGGATGCTTATTTACAAACAATCACATATATCAATATTTGTTTAGAAATGCCCAGAGGGCTGCACAATTAATAGAAATGTTATCGTAATCAATATGGCCTACTGCAATTTTCAAATCACAGGAGGCGCAATATTTGTTAAAGGTGAAATGTGGAACCGGTGGAAAAAGGCTATTTTTCATTTACCGTGTATTTCCTGTGTGTTTTTGTGACAAAATGTAGTTTGGAGACCTCATCGGAGATTCCTACTGGTGAAAGATCTTATAGTGTGTGACCTCCTGTCGCCGGTCAGTTATCTAGTGTGAAAACCACAACGACTTAAAGACTCCCGATTACAAGACAGCAAGTTGTGTAGTATGAACAGTACTGCAATCTGACGACTTTGAAAGTCGTGTAGTGTGAACTTGGCTTTACACTGGGTGCTTTTGTATGTTGCTTTGATCTAAAACCTGGATGTTTGTCTGCAGAATGAACCGTTTCAGAGACGTTGTTATAGCTGCAGGCAATCAGGAGACACTCGTAAGTACCGGTGAATATTTGGGTTTATTCCGTCCCTCACGAGTTACAAAACACCCTTCAACAAAACAACTCTCCATTATCCGTCTGCGGCCGTTCAGTTTTTCTTTGAGTGGAAGTTGTCGACCCTACACACACATTTAGCAGTAAAAAATAAGCCATCAGCAGTCGTTGTGTGCGGCCGGTACCGGGAGAGTTTGCACAGAAAGGAAAAGAAACGGAGCTGTGTGCTCTTGCGGCTCCTGGCACCAAACTGTGGAGTCTAGGGGCGAGGAGCGTCATCTCTTGCTGCGTTCACTTGCACTCGGACATCAAGTTTTGCCATTTTTCATATATTTTTTAATCCGATTGTCCAAAACTGGGGTGGCAAGGCATTTTTTAGGGGTGGTAGCTGGTACACTTACCTAATATCCCTCCTGAGTTCATAAAAATATGAACCATCACTGATGATTTCATATTCACAAATCTTAATCTATTTTATGTTTCTGCACATTCCTGCATAGGTACATTTAAAATCCAGAAAACCAGGCTGCAGAGGGAGGGATACGACCCACGTCTCACCACTGACCAGATCTACCTTTTGAACACTAGAGCCGTGTGTTATGAGGCTGTAGACGAGGAGCTGTACAACGCTATAGCGGAGGGAAGAATGTCTCTATGACATGGAGGCCGTAGCAGGTCAGTGAAGGTGCCTCAGTTAAAGAGATGCTGTAGAGAGGGGATGCATATGCTGGTGTCCTCGTGCACCACCTGCCTGGATTTTAACCTTTCAGGGAACTGAGTTGAGAGGACTACTTACATAGAGGCAGATTGTTACAGATGATGTTTTAACACTGTATGAGTAACACACCAGGACATAATGTGAGGGCATTTATTCCCTTTTAATAACATGTTTTTAATTATTAAATGAACACCTCAAAAAGCCTTTGAGCATCACCGCACATAGAATGGGTATCTCCCACAACAACCCATATGAAGTAGGATACACATTACAGTAATGTGGTTAGGACAGCGTGGGGTAGCATCAAGTCAAACTGTTACAGGGTATATTCCCATTTATGAAATATGCTGCAAGTATACAGTAGGTCTTTGTAGGTTTAAGCAATACTTGAGTGTGAAGCTATGAAGTTAATAATGTGTGTTTTTAAGACCAGACTCCAACATGCAGTACATGTGGCTACTACATAAAACACTAACCATAGAGTCTTTTTTAAATGCAATGGAAAACTAACCTCACTTGTCATGTTTGAACCTCTGAACAAAACTGGCACAGGTTTGCAAATACACAAAAGTTACTCTAATGTGCCTTATATGAAACATGAGATCTGTTTCAAATGTTTTTATGCTTTTGTTGGAGAGGAACTCAAAAGATTGTGAAAATCACAGTAGTGATTTTGTGTCATGCAAAGCTGAGTCACACATAGTGACTGTCATTTTATGTAACAAATCTTATCAGTGTGGTAATATATTGGTGTTGCAGCTATTTACAATTTCAAAAACTCCCAGACTACATTTTTTTTTGTTGTAACTCAAATTAAATATTTTAAAACATGTCTGTTTCATGTCATTCATTAAAAAAACTTAAAGGTGCTAAATGCGAGATTGGGAGCAGTTCAATTGCCTCTGCGCGGCTCTCAACATGGCCACAGCTGAGCCGGTGGCTCGTAGCTAACATGTATCATGTAGGCTACTGTCTTTGAGAGAGTGACAGAGAGACACCACATTTTCCCAATAATCACATTTGATCGCCCGGTTGCAAGCACGCAGCCCCGCTCCACAGGCGCAGCTCGCAGTTTTGCCCGACGCACTTTGCCCACACCTGTAGTGACGCGTCTGTTTGATCAGATCCTAACTGTGTTAACCTGGTTAGGAACCGGAGGGTTAGCGATACATTTCTGCAATGATGCCATCGGTCGGGACAGCGTTATCAGCTGTAACCGCCGTTGTAAGAGCAGAGCAGAATGGCGGCTGTGAGCTAGCTAGTGGGATATGCTCACATGCAGTAAAAGGGATGCGCGGCCGGCCCGGCTGTTCAACAAAGCGAGGAGAAGCTCGGATTACAACACACACAGAGGGAGAGCGACTTCATTCTCTGCTCAGGTAGACATTACTTCTCTATATCTTTACATAGACAATAGTTGTTTGCTGTTATATTAATGCTCTGGATATCGTATAGAGAACCTTTAAGAGCTGCATTTTTTTTCTGCTTTCTTGGCAATGTAGTGCTGTAATTCCCCACAATCGTCTCTTGCAAAAGAAAAAAAATATCACCTTCGCAACCCCTTGATTTCTTTCATTGGATTATATTTATACAAACAATGTTTGGTAACGTGTCTTCAATGTGAATTAGTCTATTGACAAGAGTATCCTTGTGGGAAGGATCTTCAGTGGATGCTCTTTGCAGGCAGAGCAGAAGTAGGGATAGGCTCTGGGTGTGACGACACCTGTGAAGGCGTAGAGAGGCGCTCTCTCTCCGGGGTCGTAAAAGGTCACCTTGCCTCTGTCCATGTCTAAAACTACTCTGATCACTTCTGGCTTCTTCGTCATGTTCAGCGGCTCCCATGGTGCCGTGCAGGCCTTGTGCTCTGCGTTGCGAAACCTTATCGTCCAGAATCCCTCTGCTGGCGTCAGCACGTGCTTGCCCTTCCTGTTGATGGAGTCGCTGGCTACTCCCAACACCCAGTAGGTGTTGTCCTTCACCTCCACGTCCCAGCTGTGGCGTCCAGAGGTGTATCCCTCGGCGGCCAGCATTTCGGCGCTGATGTCGAAGCGTTCTGGGTTGTCTGGCAGCTTGAAAATCTGGGTGGAGTTCTGCACGACTGTGAGATCCTCTGAGAGGATGAAGCAGCTGGCTGCTGTGTTTGGATCCAGAATCACAGGATCTTGAGAGGAAAAGAAGTTACTAATGTGGCAGGAAAAGAGCTGGTCAGTAAAATGTGCTGGTCGTAAAAGTTGTTTTTTGAAGAACTCACTATATTTAATGATGCTCTTCATCTTCTCCCACACTTTATATTTCAGAGAGCCCAGGTGCTTGGGCACATCAATCAGAGCACCAGAAACCATTTGTGGATCAGCAGAAGATCTCCAGGTTCTGATAAGATACTTCAGCAGTTAGTTGATGAGAATTGTGTCTGTAGAGCGATATTATCCTAAAAATATGCTTAAAGAGGACCTGTTATGCTCATTTTCAGGTGCATACTTGTATTTTGGGTTTCTACTAGAACATGTTTACACGCTTTAATGTTCAAAAAACGCTTTATTTTTCTCATGCCGGCTGTGCTGCAGCACCTCTTTTCACCCTTTGTCTGAATCAATCTGTTTGAGCTCCTGGGTAAAGCATAATAGGTCCTCTTTAACTGGATCCAAGATGTGGTATTAACACTTACCTCTTTATTGTTTCCTTGTAATTCTGAAAACAAAATTGAAGAGAACAACTTAGTGACCATTTCTGTTTACGATATGTTGTTCGACTTGTCTGGAGCAACATCTTGCCTACCTTAAGAAATGGGATATCTTTAGAGTTCATCTCCTGCTCCACTAATCTGATGGTGTTGGACAGAGATGTCATTTCATTGTTCATCTCCTCAAACCTCTGGTTGACCATCAGATTTTTCTGTTCCTCCTCGGCCCTCAAAGCCGAGAGTCTGGCGGCCTCCAGCTCCTTCAGGAAACGGTGAAGGGCTTCAAACTCCTCTCTGATCTGTGTCTCGGTGTGTTCAACCTGGTTCTGGAAAGAGAGGCGTGATTGATGGATAATCATTGCCTCCACACCGTGGCTTTCACAGTAACATGATGTACTGACAGTACCTTGACATGTTCTGCCATTTCCTCACAGACCGTTTTCGCCTTCTTGTACAGCTGCAGCTTCTCTTTCAAAGGCAGCAGCGCGTTCTTCAGTTCCTCCTGAAAAGTCAGTGACAAGGCATCGACACTTAAAAACAAGGTCATTCTGGCGGACGGCCCAGCTGTCGGCACAATGTGGGGCTTTCAGCTGCCACATACTCTTCTATAGACGGCACTCAAAGCCGCACAATGCATCAGATTAAAGGGGCAAATCTATGAGAAAGGATCGAATGCCCTGGTGACATTAGCAAAATTGAGCTCATGCAACTTAGAATCAAGACAAGGACACAATATACAGTAACCAATAGATTTCACATTAGGTTTCTGGAGAGAAGAATGAGGAGCAGAATGAATGTAGCGTCACAGAAACCTTGTGGGAATCAGGTTTCAGTCCTCTCCGGACCCCGACGGCGACGGCAAACCAAAAATATGAATCTATTATTAGAACGTGAATGAACTCCGCCAAACACCTTCACACATATCAGCATATCAGGCCTAGAGACGCACAAATTAAGTAATCAAATTAAAAAGAAAAACAGTGACAAACAATATATTATGATGCATTTTCAAAGTATTGATAAGCTGTAAATTAATATATTTAATATTAGTAGTTAAATACAACTTCTTCTATTTGTTGAATGATGGATAGCTTTTGAGATTTCATTTGTAAAATTTGCAAAATAACCCAGTGAGCAATTTGACGTTGAAAATGTGTTTAATAGATGTATATTATACGTCTATTTGTCTGTAGACGTTTAGTTTAGATTAAGGTTATTCAAGGTTGAAAAGTGAAAGTTTAGTAGACATCTAGTCTTAACCTAGGCGTTGTTTCAATCTGTGTATATGACAAAAATTAACAGTTATACTGTAAACACTGGGGTGTGCAGTGCTTATGTTAAATATTTACAGCTTTTTATGCATTTTTAAAACATGTAATGATGTTTTTAAAATATGATCTATGACTAATAAATCCTATGGTCTATATCAGATCTAAAGCATAGAGGCAATGCTGAAGAGACGTCTATTGCTCAGTCAAATTAAGTCAATCACCTTCCCATTTTAAGGCTCAGCCTCAGTATTGTGGATATTGTTATATTGTTGACCTTACTAGTCTATGAAGACATCGAATTCAGAATCCAAACAATGTGACAAATATGAATTCTTTCCAGTTTTACCAAGTTTTTGGTAATTCCAGATTTCCGAAGATATGCAGCTCAAAGGGCGTCCAACCCTCTAACTTTAACTCACCTTACAGTCATGAGCACCTTCCCCAATGGGATAGAGCCTGTGCCCCTTGTGTGCAGCTGCTTTCCCACATACACCACAGATTGGCTCCAAGTCCTCCAGACAGAACAACGTGAGCTTTTCTCCGTGCTCCTTACAAGCCTCTGGGTCATTCTTGCTTCTGTCCTCATTGAAGGATTGGCAGGACTTGTCCAGCATGGCGCTCACCACGATCTGATCCATGGAGGACCGGCACAGAGGACAGCTATGTGAATCCCCACTGTCTTGTGTCTCCCAGCTGTCTTTCAGGCAGGCTTTACAGAACCTGTGTCTGCAAGTGAGCACCACTGGCTGACTGAGGATGTGTCCACAGACTGGACAGGAAAGGTCGTCCTCGAGATGAGCGTGTCTGCTGGCCATTCTTCTTCACGGGGCTTTGATGAGCGGGCAGGATTGGAGGCCCCTCCCATCTCTCTGGACTGGAAGGCCACCTCATCTTGACCTCAGGAATAAGTGTTGATACCTCAGCTCCCTAAAGGCATATGCCGTGTTATGCTTGTCTTGTGTCGAGCATGCACGTCGCACTTTCTCAAATAAACACCACAGGCCACGAAAAAACAACCTGGCTTAACATTTAAGAGACGGTATCTGTGCAGAGCAGAGCAAACGGTAGCCTGTCTTAGCCCAATGGTGACAGAAGAGTGAATGGTATGCTATGATCACCTCTAAGTTATTTGAGGAGCCTGTTGAAACAACCTGTCACGGCGTAATGAAAGAGTTTGCGGAGAAACAACGTCCCAAAAAAGACTCTGGGTGAGGCTATAAATAGAAGTAACCAGTTTGGACCGAAGTTATGTGGGTAAAGCAGTGGCGGACTCAGGCTGTCTGAGGGGCAGGGGCGGAAAAAATACAAAGGGCACCAGCTGCATGTGGTGGGGCACCAACTCGCAGAAAGATTTCTAGCAGCCAGTATGGCACTGCATCGCATCTTCTTTATTTTAAGGCCACCCTAGATGGCACAAGTTTTCTCCATTTAAGGGCACCCTAAATGGCCCTGCATCACGTTTTCTCTACTGGAAGGGCACCCTAGAGGCCATTGCATCACGTTTTCTCCACTGGAAGGACACCCAAGAGGGCAATGCATCATGTTTTCTCTACTGGAAGGACACCCAAGAGGGCACTGCATCACGTTTTCTCTGCTGGAAGGGCACCCTAGAGGGCACTGCATCACGTTTTCTCCACTGGAAGGACACCCAAGAAGGCACTGCATCACGTTTTCCCTGCTGGAAGGGCACCCTAGAGGGCACTGCATCACGTTTTCTCCACTGGAAGGGCAACCTAGAGGGCAGTGCATCACGTTTTTTCTGCTGGAAGGGCACCCTAGAGGGCACTGCATCATGTTTTCTCTACTGGAAGGGCACCCAAGAGGGCACTGCATCACATTTTCTCTACTGGAAGGGCACTTTATCATGTTTTCTTCACTGGAAGGGCACCCAAGAGGACACTGCATCACGTTTTTTCCACTAGAAGGGCACCCTAGAGGGCACTGCATCATGTTTTTTCCACTGGAAGAGCACCCAAGAGGGCACTGCATTAAGTTTTCTCTACTGGAAGGGCACTTTATCACGTTTTCTCCACTAGAAGGGCACCCTAGAGGGCACTGCATCATGTTTTTTTCCACTGGAAGAGCACCCAAGAGGGCACTGCATCACGTTTTCTCTACTGGAAGGACATCCTAGAGGGCACTGCATCACGTTTTCTCTACTGGAAGGACACCCTAGAGGGCACTGCATCACGTTTTCTCTACTGGGAGGACACCCTAGAGGGCACTGCATCACGTTTTCTCTACTGGAAGGGCACTTTATCATGTTTTCTTCA
>CAKAKR010062888.1:62825-81175 GCA_916700685.1 Adelosebastes latens
GGGTACCCAAGAGGGCAATGTTTCACGTTTTTTTCTACTGGACGGGCAGCCTAGAGGGCACTTTATCATGTTTTCTTCACTGGAAGGGCATCCAAGGGGGCACTTTATCATGTTTTCTCCATTTAAGGGCACCTTAGAGGGCACTGCATAATGTTTTATCAACCATAGGGGCATCCAAGAGGGCACTTCTGCTGTGTTTATTTCATGGGGTTGTCACCCTGCCCCCACCCTGAGTCCACCGGTGGGGTAAAGAAATGTCTTCCTGCTGACCATTGGAAAAGTTTCAGTCTCAGGTTTAGCTTTGGGCAACAGCTTTTTAAGAACTGACACATGGTTATTTTAAAAATAGCAGAGTCAGAACCCCCAAAAAACAAAACTGTTAGTTTTGAATGGCAAATAGAGGGTATTTCAAAGCAAGGTGTTAACTCAGTAGAATGGTTGTCTGAAAGGTTAATGTGTTAATTTCAAAAGAATGTCACAGGAAGTTGACCTTATGTGTACTGTAATTCAGTATTTTGTTGTGGGTGTTAGTTTACTAGAATCAGTGTTGCTGTACCAAAAATAGCTAGAGCAAGAGTGTGTAGATAGAGATAGAAAGGGAATACAGCCCTGCCATTAGAAAACACTGTGTAGACCAACGCTGTGATTAATACACTGTATGACAGCTCTTACATCTAACACATGCTATGTTAGGATTCACAGTCAGCTTTAAGTGTGCTCTGTATCTGTAGCAAGCACACTGTAGGAAAAATCCCTATTTTATTTTATTTTTCCACTTCCTGTCCTCTCCTACCTCACTTCCTTTCCTCGTCACTGTTTGGCTCTTGTTTTTACCCTTTGTGACCCCTCATTTACCTCATTAAGTTCACCTGCCTGCACTCCCTTTCACCTCCGCATGAGGCAGCAGATCTGGTAAGAGGAGTTTATCTTACTCTTTAGTTCTTATCCTGTGTCCATGGTGGTTAACTGAGAAATGTTTCTGCTGCTTTTGATCTTCAAATTAGTCATTTGTTGAACACAAACGGTTTATTAAACTGAAAACAGTTTCTAAATTGCAAAGACTAATTTAATTGGGAAAAGACAGATGGATAGCTTTGCTGTGTGGGTTTAAATATGGGCATCTCATACAGAGGAAAACACAGAAATAATGAGGCTGACAGACATTTTACGACAGTGCACAGTCTACTGAGCCCATGGGGAGTAGCAGGGAGTCCCTAGCTCTGAAACTGAAGTTTTTCATTGCAGGTTGTCTAGGTCTAATTTTCAATTTCCAACATTTTGTGTCTTCAGAATGACTGGACATAATCATGTCTACTCAAGATCATTCATGTTGAAGTAGTTCACATGTAACAACACTTTTTAATAGACTAGAATCATTTTTTTTGTATTCCGCTTACCTTCCGATCCTTGAATGCCTCCTTTATGGGATAAACTATGTGATTCATATGCAGGCCTGATGTGCGGCACGTACAGCAGACAGGCTCCAGATCAACCATACAGAGAAGGAGCAGTCGCTCTCCATGTGCTTCACATGATTTATGTGGAAGTCCGGCGCTCGTTTTAAAGCAGAAAGGACACTCTTTAACACCATGTTGTCTCCAGAACTGCTCCAAACAACCGGTACAAAAGCTGCGACCACAAGAGATGCAGCAGAGGACCACCGGAGTCAGGAAGATCTCTGTACACACGGCGCAGCAGGACTCGTCCACAGCCTCACACGGGACGTCAGCCTCCATCTGTGAAACTCAATGCAGCACTGATGGCTCTCTGCAGGAAAACCTATATTCCTTCCCTCTGAAAGGACAGTATGTACCCAGCATGTTCAACTGCATATATAGTCCTGCAGCAGGAGAGAGAGGGGAAACCAGCTCCTCTAGTTTCACCATAAATCAACATGCACATTAAAGGAAGGATTCAGCTCAGTTTCAAACCATGCTACTAAAACACTGGATATGAATGTCTTGTAATAGTATTTATATCTTAAAAATGTAGTTTAAATTCTTTGCTTCTGTGTCCTTAAATAGGGAAAGTTTTCAGTTACTGTAACTACATTTTTTGGGGGACAAGTCTAAAACACAGTTACTTTTAATTTACATAATTACGTAATTGTCAGCACTGTTAACATTTTATGGTCTATTTTAAGATTTAAGAAGCACTTAAATGCCATATTGTTACTATTCATCAGCTTCAATAGAGTCCTGTCTGTATTACAAGCTCGTAATCGCAGTAGAAACTGTGCAGTGTAAACTTAGAGTTTACACTAAGTAAAATTGATTTAATAATGGACTTTTGGAGCTTGAATGAGCCTAATTTTAATAATAAATCCAGAGCAAAATATCAAATAGACCATTTTCAAAAGGCTGCAGGATGTATCACTGATAAGAAAAAGGTCATTAATACTCTTGTAATGAAAATTAAGTTTAAATTATTTTTATGCCTCTGTCTTTAAATAGGGAAAGTGCTATTTATGTAAACTTTATTTTTGGGGCCAAGTCTAAAATACAATTCCTTTTTAACTTACATATTTATGTAATTTTCAGTATGGTTAATATTCTGTATGGTCTATTTTAAGGTTTAAGAAGCATTTGAACAGGTAAAAGATTATATTCTAAAGCAAATCCTCTTAAATGCAATTCAATAGAGTCTTGTCTGTAATGCAAGCTCATAATCACAGTAGAAACCTAAAGGCAAAGTTAACGCAGTGCATTAACATAATTTAAGAAAGTAAAATTGATTTAATAATGGATATTCGGAGCTTAATGTATAATGAGCCTAATTATAATAATAAATCCAGAGCAAAATATCGACTAGACGGTTTTCAAAAGGCTGCAGGATGTAACACAGATAGGAAAAAGGTCATTAGTAGAACCACTAATGTGTCTGCTGCGTTCTTCTCCCCTCACACACACACTTTACTTCTAATGACAAAAGTTTAGTTTAATATACGGCTATATGGGAGGAAAAAAAAAGCGCATCTTTAATCACATGGTCCACTTTATTGATTTTCACACAGCAATGACCAAAGAAAACAGACACTGTACAAGGAAAAATACATATTTACTGAATAATATATATGAAAGAAATGGATTTAAAAACTGGAGGTGACGTTTCTGATCAGCTGAGCTAACAAAGAAACGAGGTGCAACGACGTGGGCCGACCCAGAATGTGTGTCAGAGTTCAGTCATCCAGCTGAGCCGGGTCAATACTCCACACGGAGAGATTAAGGCAACCCTGAATGCATGCTCCATTCATACTTCTCAGCAGGATACGGCGTGGAAATACTGTGGTTCACATGGACATTAAACGACCGAAGTGTTGCTATTTACCACTGAAACGCATGTCAGACACACTTGAATCACTGTGAACATTTCATTTAGCTGGAAAGAATCTCAGCAGCTGACAGAATGATGGAAACTCAGGATATGGTCACATTATCACCACTACTACTACTTATGATGAATGAGATTATGTGTACATTCTCCAAATCTTCACAGTAAATAGTGACTATTAATTTACATGTGTATAGTCTGACGTGTATTAAGTGTGTTTAAAATGTTTTATGTTACATAACATTCTCAATTTACAAACAAATCATTTTTTCTTGACAATTTATATTCAGTGTTCTGATAATTAATACTTTTTGGCTTCACCATCTTAATAATCTTTTCCAGAACAACTATATATATATTGTTCTTGTCCTTTCTCCCTACTCTCTCTGTCCTCGAGGGTCAGAGGTCACGATGGCACATCACATCAGCTTCCTGTCGGGGTGATCAGAGGCGCGTCCAGAGCGTTGGTGTCGCACCTCCAGGTGTTTGCTCTGAACGCGGTCAAAATGCTGCAGCAGCTCGTCGTAATCCATCAGAGTGTGAGAGGCCCGTTTGGACACCGCTTGCCCTTTCGAGTCCATGTACTTGGACTCGTCCACAGTCCTCATGAGCTCTGGGTTGGGGACGCAGCGCAGGCGGTGTGAGAGCAGCTGGAAGGCCTGGCTCTGCGGCAGCAGCATCAGCAGGCCGTACAGCGCCTTTATCAGGTACGGGTTGTTCTCCACGTCGAGGAGCTGCAGGCGCAGGTAGGTGAAAATGGGGCTTTCGATGAGCTGCACCAGCTTGTCGACCTCCATCAGGAAGTCCACCGTCACCTCCAGATCTCCGAACTTCTGGATGAGGTCGTAGGCGTGCTTGTAGTTCTGCGTTAGGAAGCAGAGCGACACGGTGGCCACGGGGTTGTGGCACCAGGAGCGATACAGGCAGCAGAACAGGGCGCAGCTCTCCGGAGTGCGCAGGTCTTTCAGCTGGTTGCGTAGCTGGAAGAGCTCGGCCGAGGTGAGCAGGATGGTGTTGAGCGTCTGGACCATGGTGGAGGCGAATTTGAGGTCCTCCTCCTTCAGCAGGATGTCGGCCATGGAGTGGAAGATGTTCTCGGCGTGAAGCAGCAGACAGAGCTGCCTGATGATGAACGCCCCTCTGTTCTCCAGCAGCTTCCTCTCCAGGCTGAAGCGTTTCAGCAGGTTGATCATGAACTTGTAGAAATAGGAGTTCATGCTGGGAGTGGAGGGGGACGAGTCCGCTGCTTTGGGCTGCTGTCCCGTCTTGGCGCTCTCCGGGACCTTGAGCTCCAGTTTGTTGTCGGTGCTGTCACAGGAGCCGACTTGGTCCGTCTGGCCGGCGGGAGACGACGCTATCTCAGCCAACACCTCCAGATCTTTCAGTATAACCTCATCGGACTCATCAGACAGCGTTTTCAGCAGCATGGGAAACAGGCTGTCTGTGTGGCGGAACATTTTGCGCGGCGTCTTGATGTAGAGGTGGTAGAGCCATTTGAGCACGGCTATGCGGGTCATCATGCCAGTGGACGAGTCGTGGAGGTGTCGGTCCAACACCTGAACGATACCGTCCAGGTCCAGAGTCACCTGAGGCCTGTCGGCGCTCGCTGGAGTGAAGAAGCTGATGTTACTGAAACCGACAGATTCTTGCGATGCGTTGAGCATATCGTTGCCGTCCGCCTCCGTCTTAGGTTGGCCGTCTTCCCTGGACGGCGACCCTGCGCTTCCATTTTTCTCCTCCTCCTCATCCTCGTCATCCTCAGGCGTCACCAGCTTCATCAGACTGTGATTACAGGCGCTGGCTGCTTCTTTAGTGTTCTTTTTTCTATCGTCGTAGGAGAGGCACGGCAGCACCGCGGTCAGGATGCCAGAAGAGTACGGCAGAACCACTCTACCCGCCAGCTGGATGAACTCTCTCATCCAGGTCATCGCCGTCAGCTGGATCAGATCGTTCGGGAGCTTCGCTTCATCCGCGACCTGGCAGTGGATGACGAGGATGTTGGCCATCTCCGCGAACTTCACGCTGGACGGCGTCTTCTTAATCTCCTTCAGAAACTCCCCGAGCACCACCTCGCACGTCCTGCGGATCTCCTTGCTGTTGTCGCCCAAAATCTGGAAGAGCCCGTCCAGGATCTCGGGGAGGTAGTCCAACAGGTTGATGTCCGGCACCGACTCCAGGACGTGGATCCAGGAGATAATAAACTGGCGAGCGTATTGGTTATTGGAGTAGATTCTCTCTCGGAGCAAAGGGACGAACGCCACTAAGTCAAACTTGTTGCTTTCTGTCACGATGTCTTTCAGGAGTCTGTCCAGGAGTTCAGACCCGCTTTTCACATTGGGGTCTGGGTCTGCCGCCAGCTTGCTGAGCCCGTCAAAGAGCAGGTTGAAGTGGGGCAGCACAGCCCCCCTGGCCACCTTCACTATGTTATAAAGAGCCTCGCAGGCGTAGTAGCGCAGACGGCTGTCTGAGTCATTAAAGCACGTGAGGACAGGCTCGATGAGCTCCTTCAGATACAGACCTGAGTCCTTGCCCAGGGCGATGGAGCAAGCTGCCAGTCCAATGAGACCCCCTTTACGGCTGTGGGGGTGCTGGGAAAGAGCAAACTCCGAGGCCAGGATCTGGATGACATGTCTGATCTGAGTGGAGTTGTTCTGAGCCACAAACTCTCGAACCAGCTTCTCAATCTCTAGAGCTGCGACTTTCCTCTTCTCGTACAGTTTGTCATTCAAAGCTCGGACGATGTTCGGCGTCAGAGGAGAAAAGTCCTTTTCCGTGTTCATGTTAGAAGCTGTAGTTGTACCGGATCCTTTCTACTTAACTACACGTTCATACGAGATGAAAACAGCACGCATTTATGTTGAATTATCACAGAAAACACATCTGTTTCACTCGCAGAAGCAGGAAGCTTTGTAATAAAGCGCAGCTGACCGGTTACATCCGCCGGAAACATGTCACGGTTGTGCTACATTTATTTAGGTCCCGCTTCGTGGAGAGAAAACCTTGAGCTCAAATTAGCAGCAGCTTCTGCTCTTGACTTGTTTTATCTTTTAGCTGGTGAAGACGGCAGTCACAGACAGTATTACAGGCTGTGTCAGCTCTGTCCAGAGAGACAGGTGGAGACAGAGCAACATTTCCTGCTACAATGTAGCACATAAGAAATTAGGAAAAAAAATCTTTGCAAAAATTTAAATGTAAACTCCCAAGATTTTGATTCCCTCTCTGACCAAAATAAAATACAACATCTACTTGGAGAAAATAGTGTCATCGCCATAGAAGCTGCAGGATATGTCAGTGCATGTCACAGCCTAAGAGACAACCACAACAACAACAACAACAACAACAACACATAATAGATGTAATTCACACTCTGCCTTTTATTTACTCCTGTACTTCGTGGGTTGTTGTTTTTTTTGCTTTTTTTTTACATTTATCTTTGATATTGTTATTAATTGTTTTGTATTTGTTTGTTTGTTTTATTGACACAACAAACAGTAATTACTTCTTTATTGTTTTCTTCCATCTACATGCATGTTCTTTTTAAATATCTATATATTGTAATTTGCTTAATGAATTGTACATATGTATATATATGTTTTTGTTTTTATTTTGTTCTTTTTTTTAATTATTTATTTATTATTGAATTGACGCTTTGGCAATATTGTTCACCTGACAGTCATGCCAATAAAGCAAATGGAATTGAATTGAATTGAATTAATTATGTCGAAGTCCTTTTCTGTGTTCATGTTAGTAGCTGTAATTGTACCGGATCCTTTCTACTGAAATATACGTTCATACGAGAGGAAAAACAGACCAGCATTTATGTTAAATTATTAAAGAAAACACATCTGTTTCACTCGCTAACCAGGAAGCTTTGTAGCTTATTTATTTATCTATTTATTTATGCATTTCTTTTTTTGTTCCTTTAATTATTTTCTACCCTCTTTTTATTTTTATTATATTATTTTTTTTATAATTTAAGTGTTCTTTCCTATCCAATTGTGCCTTGTATGTTAGAAGTATTGAGTTTAGATTACAATGCCTTAATGTTTGTAAATGAATTATCTTCAATAAAAAATAAATAAAAAATAAATAAATAAAATAAATAAATAAATAAATAAAGCGCAGCTGACCGGTTACATCCGCCGGAAACACGTCACGGGTTGCTACATTTATTTAGGTCCCGCTTCGTGGAGAAAACCGTTAGCTCAAACTGGCCGCAGCTTCGCCTCTTGTATTGTTTTGTTTTATCTTTAGCCGGTGAGCCGGTTGTCACAGACGGTTTTAATGATGTCGAGCCGCCTCTCCTTTCACTCCCAGCTCTCCTCCATCCTGGAGACGATGGCCCGGTCCGCTCTGAGTCAGATCTGTAAGCTGGTGGACGAGGACTCTGCGGAGCTCCGGCTGGGTCTGTCTCAGCTCCTCGGTGCTAACTCCGCTCTGGAGGAGCAGGTGACCGGTCTGGAGAGCGAGCTGGCGGCCGGCGGGAGAAGCGACGAGCCGCCCAGGTCATTGTGTAAAAGTTATCGCAGCGTAGGTGTACAAACTGTCTGCCACAGAGACGGGGACGCTCATGGTACTTCTGTTTACACTGTGACCCAAAAGCTCAGACGGTTTGAATAGAGAGAGACCATCTGCATTGTTTTCTGATGTGTTGTTCTCTTATTGTTTCACTTTTCTTCAGTGTCTGGGTCGCCCACCATAGAGGGGATCTTTGGAAAAGACTGGTGCATGAATCTTTGGAAAGACAGAGACCCTTATAGTCTGCAGAGAGACTCCCCACAGTCCTCCGAGGAGGTAAGAAGATTTACAGTAGATGTTAGAGCAACAGTGTTTACAGGCTTCCAACATGCAGTAGAGCAGCTAATATGCAGGTTTAAATGTAAAGTATACAAACTAATTATAAAAAAATATCCTTGTTCTTAATATTGCAATGGAAAACTCTGCTAATGCACATTGAAAAGTAACCATAATTGAGGGAGGGAGTGTATAGATAGATAGATAGATAGATAGTAACTTTATTGATCCCTAGGGAAATTCAAGTTTCCAGCATCTCAGTTCCATAGTGCAAAACATGTTAGTAAAAAGGCAGTAAAAAAGTTAGTAGTGCAAAGTACAAAGTACAAAAAAAATATACCAGATATAAAAATACAAGGAATATAGTGCAGAGTAACAGCTGGGTAACAGATGCCCTGATAAATGTGTGAACCATGTTATATAGGTTATAAATGTGTATATTCATGTCGTTAAATAATGGTAATATGTAACAAATATAGGAAATAAAAATACAGGAAAATAATTTAAATAGAACCACAGGAAATAAAGATAAAACCATCTAAAAGTCCGTACACCTTGGAATAATAATATTAATATGTAAGTGAATACAACATATATGTGACATCAAGGGCTGCATCTAACAATTTTATTAAGTTTTTTGATGAATCAATAAATCAAAAAAGATGAGAAATCCTACAACTTTTGTCTATAAAACATCTAATACAGAATAAACCTGAAGTAAAAAAATTAAAAAATCCTGGGTGTTATTCCTGACTCTGGGCTGAATTTTAAATCACATATTAACAATGTTACAAAGATGGCTTTTTATCATTTAAGGAATATCGCGAGAGTTAGACCCTACCTCTCTTTGGAAAATGCCCAAAAATGTTGCCGCCGTTTGACTACTCGACTGATCATGTCGGCTCTAGTCTTGTAAAGCATTGCTGTCACAGAAAATGTTGCTGAGCAGTTCAACATTTGGACTTTTTTCCATTTTTTAAGTATGTGGCGACGCTGTCCAACCAAATCACTGTGACTGAGATCAAAGAGGAGGATGTGGAGGATGTGGCCAGCAGCTTCCAGCAGGAAACACTCAGTACAAAAGGTAAGAAAGTGAAGGAGTGTTGGCATGAAGGAATACACAACAGATTTAGATGCTTTCAGAGTGTCTTGACTTTGTATTTTTATGCAACAGAACATGAAGAAAGCATGGCTGAGGAGCCAGAGCTACTGTCAGTCGGTTACTCGGCCGATGGCAGCGCTTGCAGCCTGTCAGTTTATCAGGCTGGAGAACAGGTTGTGTGTGCAGGTGGTGTTGAAGAACCGACCGTGCAGCTGATATCCATCAGTGACACAGAGGAGGCCTTCAGCACTCACATCATTCCAATTGAAGAGGAGGAGGAGGAGGAGGATGACTATGATTTACAATTCGTTGAAGAAAGTCATCAAGAGCCACCAATGAACTCTGCAGGTGGGCCCAGCCACGACAAACTGCACACTTTATCAGCAGACGACTGTGGAAACAGCACTGCACTGGAGAAAGATTCACACTTTAATATGCTTGACGTAGAAACCGCCAGAGATCCAGACAAAAACAAGTTCACTTGTCAAATATGTGACAGGACGTTCTTCCACAAGGGCACTCTAACGCTACACATGAAGTCACACAAGTCCAACTTTTGCCACATTTGTAAGCAACATTTTCATTACAAGAACAAGTTCAAGTCTCACACCTGTGTGCCTCAAGTCCCCTCTCAGAGAGACAGTAAGTCATGCGAGGTCTGCGGGAAAATCTTCGCAAACCCATCGGCACTGAGGATTCACTATCTCATCCACACGGGAGAGAAACCACACACGTGCGGCCTATGTGGGAAAGGGTTCAGCCAGAAAGGCAATCTGAAGTGTCACCTCCGTATCCATACTGGAGAGAGACCGTACCGCTGTGGTAAATGTGGGAAGACGTTCACGCAAAAGATCAACCTCAACCATCATTTACTGGCACACAGAAACAATGAGATCCCATAGTTAGGAGACATCTTAAAGGTTTAAAGGGTAACTTTGGTATTTTTTAACCTGGACCGTATGTTCCCATGTTGTGGTGACTAATAGGGACATTTCTGATACTGGTCCAGTATTGAGGGAGAGCTCAAAGGCTACAATATGGTGCTATTGGGGCAAGCTGGCACCGCCATTTACGTCCACTAAACGTACTTGTTTTTGCCATGACAGGCTCTGATTGTTATTATAAGTGTCTGACATTATGGAAAGAGTCTCGCTCAAGGAGAAGTCTCGTTTTGAAATCTAGCCAGGTGACTTGTTGCCGGAAGACTACAGAAAGCGTAGCTTAGTGTTATCTAAAAGACTTTCAGTGTCATGGCTGAATATTTAGATGATTTCCACAATGTGGACGAGGCCTTTGAATTCGACGGCCGCCTGTATTTATTACAGCCAGAGTATACGGATATTCAGATTTCACAACGAGACTTCTCTTTGAGCGAGCTTGGACACAAAAACAAACAGATCGGATGAAGCGAAAGGTAAGAAAACGGTTTATTTCTTTGTAGGGTCCTTTCCATAATGTTGTCAGACACTTATAATAACAATCTGAGCCTGTCAGTGGCAAAAACGTAGTGGACGTAATGTCACATTGATGCTGCTCACTTGCCCTCGCGGCTCGTTTCACGGCTGCCAGTTATAGCGTTCTCCAAGAAAGAAAAAAGAGCACTTTTAGTGGACGTAAATGACGGTGCCAGCTTGCCCCAATAGCACCACATTGCAGCCGGTGAGCAGCTTCCGTCTACAGCGCTCTCCCTCAATACTGGACCAGTTTCAGAAACTGTTGTCCCCATTAGTCACTTAGACACAAAAACATGTGAAAATAGGGTCCAAGGGCCTCATTACAGAAACTTTCTATCTTATCTCAGTTTAGGATGACGTTTAGGATTTTTTGGTATTACTGAAGCATGTTTACTAACTGAATTAAAATCCTATTTTATCTTAGGATAGGAATGTCACTATTACAGAAGCATCCTAACTTACAGATTTCCCAAGATAGAAATACTAAGTTAAGATGTCCTGAATTCAAAATAACTGCCAAAAATGGCAGCAGAACTGTTGCTAGATCTGCAATGACAATGAAGATGGGGATCCACATGAACAGCGAAATATAATGATTGAAAAGCGACTAAAACTGTATGACACTTTAAAATTTCCAGACCCTGTTTTAATGGGTAAATATATCAACTGCCAAGACAATTAATGAATCAATTGATAAAAAAAGGTGGTGTTTCCTCTCCACCACCAACACGATTAGTGCCTCCAACTCCTCGTAGCAAAAATTGAATGCCCATCTTTGATATTTTGTCTTGTCCATCTCGAGTAGCCTACCAGCGGTGCATTCTTATCAAAGATACAGGCATGACAGGACGAGTGCTGATTAAAGAATCAAATGTACAGTTACAGGTAGGATATCTTAAGATAAGATAGCAGGTCTGAGATAGGATAGGACACAGTCATGACTTTAGGAATTGCTTCTGTAATAGAAAGATAGGATTTTTCTTTGAAACACGGAAGTTACCCTCTAAAACCTGTCAGGGACTGATTAGCTTTATTTATCTGAATGCGTCATGTGCTACTTCTCACATTAGTGTCAGAGTAGATAATGTCATGTCTTTAATAACTTGTAGTCTGTACTGTAGTACTTTTAATAAAGTGTTTTTTCCATTTATTTAAGCGGTAAGCACGTCAGTGTTTTAGTTGTTTGCGTCTTTACAATAAAACACATGAATTTCCATTTGAATAAACCTTTATTTGATATAACTCTCCTTTTTAAAGTATGAATTATTTTTTTTGTCTAATCTAAACCAAAGTTGCCTTGATCATAAAGAATCAGTTTTATGAGTGGAGCCTCAACAACTTTGACAGTCTGAACAATGAACATGTGATGGGGCTGGAAAGAGCATGCAGGTGTGAGATTTCTTTCTTGGGCAGTTCAGTGTGGTCTGTTCAGGGGAATCATCTGACAGGCAAAATAGCTGCGTAGTACATATTGCTCTGTGTAGGCGAGATGACAGTTCAGTACAGAATAAAATATATGATTTCTTGAACAGAAATGGTTCACATTTAGAAAAAAAAAACACTGAAATTTGGCTTGACTGTACATTGACAACACAATTTTTATGATGCAGCCATACAAATACATTTATTTCAAACAGTAACACCATTTCAACAACACTTTAAACAGTCGTGTTTTTTCAAAGAGACAGTTAAATACCAAGAAAAGAGGCATGACGTGTGAAATATAAAGCAGTGGTGTGACTTGTTTGACTTCTACATTGTTGTGAAGAGGTAGTTCTGAAGGTTTATGCTACATGTGTGCAAACAATGGAGCACTTGTCCAAAGTAAGTATTTTGGCATTATTTGACACAGGCCTTTTGTGGCATGAAATATATGAAACTGAGGTATAATACGTTACCCCAACCGTATGACAACATGCAGAGTATAAAGTGGAAGTATTTTTGTCACAGCAAATATGTCTCATCTGATCCGTGACGCATATCAATACTGATGTGAAACTGACTTTAAAAGGACCAGTGTGTAACATTTCGGGGATCTGTTAGCAGAAATGGAATATAATATTCATAACTATGAAACTAAGAATCGTTGTGTTTTCGTTAGTTTAAAATGAGCCCTTCATATCTACATAGGGAGCGGGTCCTTTTCATGGAACGGACAAACCAAACACTGGCTCCAGAGAGAGCCTTTCAAATTACTTGAAGGTCACCGTAGTTCTCAGACACGCTTGTGAAACTGTGGTAACGTGAGCCGCAGAGTGCAAAATCGTGGTACCGCCAGCCGCCATCTGACTGCTATTGCTCCTTAAGGCTCTGACACACCAAGCCGATGGTCAGCCGTCGGACAGTTTGGGGCCGTCGGTGACCCTATGTCGGCCTAGTTTTTTTCAGTGTATCCTGCACCGTCGGCTCTAGTCTGCCCGTGTTAGAGTTTTTTCGGCCGATTCAGCATGTTGAATCGGTGGCGGCGCCCATTGGTGAGAGAAATCACTCTGATTGGTGGTTCAGCTTAAAGGAATCAGTGCACGAGAAGAGAAACTGAAGTGAGAAAAGCAAGCCAACGAGTAAAGTCAAGAGGAAAAACACAGAAGGCTCTCCTCATTGTTCGTCTTCATCTCATCTGATCATTCTAATACAGGGATATTTTCACAGTGACATGGCCATCTGGTCGGCAGACGCTGCTTTGTTTCATGTACTACCGCCGCCTGCTGGTGTGGAGAGTTATTTCATCTCACGCAGACGCTGAATGTACGTGGTAGTTGGCCGTCGGCTGTAGTCTTTGTGGTGTGTTCCAGTGCAACTTTTTGGCCAAAACAAAGGCGACGTAACTGGTGGCCTTTGTCGCCGCTAGTTCTCTGATGTCGGGTTGGTGTATCTGGGCCCTAAAGTAGTGTTATTATGGTGATGACCTCTGAGCAAGGCGAACGGCGTTACCACGGTTTTGCACTCGGTGGCTCACGTTACCGCAGTCTCGGCAAGGGAGGAGTGAGGGGAGGGATACTCAGTTGGTTGCAATCTGCAACCACACCACTAGATGCTACCAAATCCTACACACTGTACCTTTAAAGGCTTGTTGAGGGCATCACAAATTTAACAATGAACCCCCTAAATAAACCGAATCCCACCAATTCAAATGGTAGACTAGAAAGGACGTAATATTCTTTGTACCCTTGTTTGGCTGCTGCAGCATTTCTCTTAGCAATAAAGCTAAAAACACATCAAACAAACTAAGATTTTACAGCAGCACCGTTAACCATACAGGCTATAAAATAAGCCTTTCTTTGACATAGATGGGAGTATTTCAAATCTTGAGTTTCGTATAGACACGTTGAAACACGTTGAGTAATACAGAGAGCACTTCAGTAGAAGTAGCAGATCAGAGTTAGACGTGTGGTTTGATCAGTCAATTGAAACACTGGTGGTGATTTAAACCGTACTTGTATGCATAACATTTCCCACAATCCACACAGCTGTAAGGCTTTTCGCCGGTGTGTGTTCGCAGATGTATGTTCAGAGAGCTCTTCTGGGAGAAGCTCTTGCCACAGTCTGGACAGCTGTAGGGCTTCTCCCCCGAGTGCACGCGCTGGTGCAGCTTGAGGTACGTTTTCTGAGCAAACCGCTTCCCGCAGACCGTGCAGCTGAACGGCTTCTCGCCGGAGTGTCGCCGGATGTGGACTTTCAAACTGCTCAAATAGTTGAATAGTTTCCCACAGAATAAGCACTCGAACCGCTTAGTCGGCTTCACAGTTTTTGACTGAATCATGAGTTCTTTGGTTGCGTTCATGTGCATACTGTTCGTGTAGTCTATAGAGTAGTCGGCGGTGACTGAGGGAGGATGTGTGTTGTCAACCAGAGTGCTCATTGTTGCGTCGTCTATCAGCTTGTCCATAATTGTTGGCTGCGTGCGTTGTTGTGCTTGACTGTCGGCCGTCATGGGGAAGTTATTTAACTCCCCGGAGTGAAGCTGCAGCTCATCGACAGATCTGTGAAGCATGCTGTCCTCGTCAAAAATCCCAACAACTGTCGAATGAGAACAAAAGCAGTTAAATCACCGAAACTATCTGGATTATAATGATTCAATTATTTTAAAATCCAAACTTACTTTTTCTGTTATCTGCGAGTCTCATGTGCTGGCCAATAGGATGGTCATCATATATCTCCTCCTTGACAAAGATGAGATCAGGCTCTCTCTCCATTAAGTCTATTGCCTGCCAACAAGACATGAGACAAAACAGCTTTGAACACATCATTCGGTTAGACTGCGTTGGAAACCAGTTGGTGGATGAGTCACTGACCTGCGGCCCCATGCTTGTCATAGCAGCAGGCTCCACCGTCTCTTTCCTTTGAGAGGGGAGTTTCTCTTCTCTCCACAGATCCATGCACCAGTCCTTCCCAAAAACTCCATCGATGGCTGGAGCAGGCTGCTGCTGTTCTGGAAGAAGAAGCAGATGTGAACCTCCTATAGATGGTAATCAAGATCGAATAAAACTTAACAGCATTCATGTTGAGTTTTTAGACTGGATGTTAAGAGCTGACCAATGCAGATCTGTATATACAGTAACTGAGTATATATATATATACACACACACACACACATATATAAATATATTTATACGGTGTGTATATATATATATATATATACACATCTTGTGTGGTGTGTATATATATATATATATATATATACATCTTGTGTACACACATACAGTATATGTGTGTGTGTGTGTATATATACACACACACACACACACACACACACACATCCTGTAGCCTACTTCAAGGTGATGTGACTGCATCATTGGAGCTCAATAAATACAGTCTTGTCCACACATTATGGACTTGTCTGTTGTATTCCTTCTCATTACCCAATTTAATCTGTAGGCCAACAGATTCATCAATTGTTTTAATGTAGCATACTGTATGTGTGCAATATTATATTTGTGCACAATTTGATTTGTATAAATAGCTATATAAGAAGTCTTTTATTAACCATGTAATGAAATGCACACAAAAATACATTTGAAGTGGTATATATATATATATATATATATGTGTATATATATATATATATATATATATATATACATCTAAATATATCCAAGACACATGCGATGATCATGTCATGCAACAGCTGAAACGGGTACTGGCACCTTTTTTGGTAGCTGTAGTCTACTCCAAAGCTAACTAGGTCTACATAAAGCTAACCAGTCTACATAGAGCTAACCAGTCTACATAAAGCTAACCAGTCTACATAAAGCTAACCAGTCTACATAGAGCTAACCAGTCTACATAAAGCTAACTAGTCTACATAGAGCTAACTAGTCTACATAAAGCTAACTAGTCTACATAAAGCTAACCAGTCTACATAAAGCTAACTAGTCTACATAAAGCTAACTAGTCTACATAAAGATAACCAGTCTACATAGAGCTAACTAGTCTACATAAAGCTAACTAGTCTACATAAAGCCAACCAGTCTACATAAAGCTAACTAGTCTACATAAAGCTAACTAGTCTACATAAAGCCAACCAGTCTACATAAAGCTAACTAGTCTACATAAAGCTAACTAGTCTACATAAAGCTAACCAGTCTACATAAAGCTAACTAGTCTACATAAAGCTAACTAGTCTACATAAAGCCAACCAGTCTACATAAAGCTAACCTGCCTGCTGTGACACTGACAGATACTACCAGTTAACGGTCTGCTGCCTATAGACTGTAAACAGATGTCGGACCGTGCTGACCTGCTGAGTGTCTGCGGCTGATACTGTTGACATGTCCCGGGTAGGTGTGCTGCTCCCTGGCCGCTCTCAGCTGGACCTCCAGCAGGTAACACCTCTTCTTCAGCGCCTCGTTCTCCGTCTTGTGCAGCGAGATCTCGGTGTGAAGGACGGAGGAGCATTCATCAGCCAGGCTGCCTATTTCTACCAGAGCCGCCTTCGTTAGCTTATCCAGGACGGCGGCTAACTGCGCCCGAAAGCTCCGGTTCGTGGTGTCGCACATCATCTCGACACAGAGAGGCTGAATATGTAGTAATTTTTGTGTTGAGATTCTCAGATTAGCGACGGTGATCCTTAATCAGATTATTTGGTTCAACGTTAGCTAGAAGATAGAGACAGTTAGGTAGAGCTGAGCCGCAAGGGATTGTGGGTAATACTGATGTGTTGGTCACGAACGAGCCGGTTCAAATAGCCGGCTCTTTTCAGTGAACGATAATGGTATGTGTCCACAGGGCGTTTTTTATCGCGAGGGGACGCAACGCTTTCCAACATTGGACGCTTGGTGGGCTGTCACAAGACACAAGGCTGTCCCCACCTGATTGGACGAAAGCTTTCCCTCCGTGGGCTGCTGCTCCCAGCTTTCAAACCGGAAAAAGTATGGAGGCTCGTTTGGAAACTTTCTTCTCTTATTTCACGAAAATAGATCACCGAAATCTGTTTCTGAAAACATTTAAGGCGAGAAATAAGCCATGCAGGTGCTAAATCGGTCTTTATTTTGGATCAACAACGTTTATTTTAAAAGATTCTCGGGAGTTTCGAGAGGCGGCGAGTTGCGTCGGACACCCGTGATTTGCATAAAGTAGACTAGACCTCAACTTTATGCAAATGAGGAGCAGGCGTCGTGGCGCTCCGTTTCTCGAATCACGACGCCAAGCTACCATAATTCATTGCGCGGCTGCTTACATAGACAATGAATGGGAATTCAAACCACGGATCCTGTGGACAGGTATCAGGATCGCGACCAATCAGGTGATGAAAGACAAGGATCATACCATCAAGCAGGGAGGGGCGGGGGTGCGCGGCCGCTGACGGTCTACAGGAAGAGAGCAGGAAGGAGAGGAGGAGAGAAAGAGAGAGGAGAGAGGTGCGCGTATAGCAGACCAGATGAGTGATAGTCGGAAACGAAGCAGCATGTAAAATTACGGTATTCTGGAAATTATAAGGTTTAGTATAATTATATATAATAATTTAAGTGATATATGTGCACACATACTAATCATAGGTCAAAACAGCGCTAAATTTGGCTGAATTATAAAAGGCAGAAGTGGTAAAATGAAGAGCCGTTTGGGAGCCAAAAGAGCCGGCTCTTCTTGGTGAGCTGAGCCAAATGATGTGGCTCACTAAAAAGAGCCGGCATTCCCATCCCTAGTGGGTAACGGTCCCAACGTTTACGAGGAGCACCTGAAGGCAGCACAGTATAACGGTCGAGTGAGAGATTAAAAACGTTTTCTACTTCAGTGGGGATTATAAAAATGTATTTTAAGTCATGTTAGTACTATCGTGTATCTTTAATAATAAATAATAAGTTCATTAGACCGTTTGTTGGGGGAATATGTTTCTATATTAACGACGGCTGGTGCAAGGACGTGACAGTGCTTCAGCGGACATGTTCTCCGGATCTGGAATCATTTATCATCAACTGCAAACCATTTTATTCCCCCCGTGAATTCTCCTCCTTCATTCTGGTCGGTGTTTACATCCCGCCGCAGGCTCACGTGGAGCTGGCGCAGCGGCTGCTTGCCGACCAGATACGAGAGGTGGAGAGGAAAAACCCGGACTCTCTTGTTATCGTTCTTGGGGACTTTAACAAAGGGAACTTATCACAGGAACTCCCAAAATACAAACAGTTTATTAAATGTCCGACCAGAGAGGAGAACACGCTGGACAAGTGCTACTG
>CAKAKR010062889.1:0-16147 GCA_916700685.1 Adelosebastes latens
AAGAGGTGAGAAACACATAAACAAGGGCTCTGCTGTTATCTGGACTATCGTAATAAAACACAGGCTACTCCCCCTTCCTCTTCCTGTTTGGGGGCTAATGGGAAAATGAGTCTCTGAGGAGGTTTGACTGTTTTGTAATTAGAGCAGCTACCTCAGTGCTTTGGCAGCTCAGTCCTGTATGGCTCAGTGTTCGTCTGAACAGGTTGGTTGTTGCGTGTTATATATATATATATATATATATATCTCATTTCATTATCTGTGTTTTCCTCAGACAGTGAAATCTAAATGTTTTCTAAATGTGAAATCAGTGAAATCTAAAATGTTGCCCTTTTTGTGCAACAACATATTTATATATTTGCAGACTCTTTCTTAGTTATATAGCAGCTGTTCATCATTCATCTCACCGTCAACGGTCAGCCAGCTGCCGACCGATTCTCCGAATCCGGGGATGCTGCACGTGTAGAGTCCTTCGTCCAGTTTGGAGACGCCGTGAACAGTCATCTCTCCGGTGGAGCTGCTGCCGACGGGGCGGCCGTCTTTATGGAAATCAAACGTGTGGTCGGAGGAGTACGTCTCGGCTTTACAGCGCAGAGTCACGGCGGCTCCCTCCGACACCGGGAGGGCGGGACTCTCCAGGAGAACGGTGCGATCTTTGGGAAAGAAAGAATGTGATGTGTGATGTATTGAAGGAGAACGGTGCGATCTTTAGTAAAGTGATGTGTGATGTATTGAAGGCAGCTTTAAGGACGTGAACAGCCACCGTGTCGTGTGCCGTACCGGTGATGGTGATGTTGACGCTGTTGCTCCGGTTTCCGTCTTCGGACTCACACCAGTACACGCCGCTGTCTGACGGGTAGGTATTCCCGATGACGCAGGTGGCGCCCGAAGAGGCGGTGCCCCATCCGGAGGAGCAGGGTCTGACCCCCCCCTCCGACGTTTTCCTCTTCACCTTCCAGCCGGTGGAGTTCACCTGATCATCGCAACTCAGAGAGACCGAGTCGTACCGGAAGAACTGAGACCTGTCGGGGCTCACCTGGAGACAGGCTGCATGGACGGGGGGGAGGGGAGGAAGGAATGAAGGAAAGAAGGAAAGAAGGAAGGAAAGAAGGAAGGGAGAAAGAAGGAAGGAAGGAAGGCATGAAGGAAGGCATGAAGGAAGGAAGGAAGGAAGTAAAGATGGAAGGAAGGAATGCATGAGGTAAAGAAGGAAAGAAAGGAAGGAAGGCATGACGGTAAGGAGGAAGGAAGTAAAGATGGAAGGAAGGCATGAGGTAAAGAAGGAAAGAAAGGAAGGGATGAAGGTATGAAGGAAAGGAGGAAGGAAGGAATGAAGGAAAGATGGAAGAAAAGAAGGAAGGCATGAGGTAAAGAAGGAAAGAAAGGAAGGAAGGAAGGAAGACATGAGGTAAAGAAGGAAAGAAAGGAAGGGCGTACGTTAAGAAGGAAGGAAGTAAAGATGGAAGGAAGGAAGGAAGGAAGAAAGGAAGGCATGAGGTAAAGAAGGAAAGTAGGAAGGAAAGATGGAAGGAAAGAAGGAAGACATGAGGTAAAGAAGGAAAGTAGGAAGGAAAGATGGAAGGAAAGAAGGAAGGAAGAAAGGAAGGCATGAGGTAAAGAAGGAAATAAAGGAAGAAATGAAGGCATGAAGGAAAGAAGGAAGAAAGGAATTAAGATGGAAGGAAAGAAAGAAGGAAGGTATGAAGGAAAGAAGGAAGGTATGAAGGAAAGAAGGAAGGAATAAAGAAGGAAGGAAAGAAAGGAAGGGGGTACGTTAAGAAGGAAGGAAGTAAAGATGGAAGGAAGGAAGGGGGTACGTTAAGAAGGAAGGAAGGACGGAAGAAAGGAAGGCATGAGGTAAAGAAGAAAGGAAGGAATTAAGATGGAAGGAAAGAAGGAAGGAAAGAAAGAAGTGAGAAAAAGAAGGGGGAAGAATTGGAAGAAAAAGAGCAAACGAGAAAAGAAGTGAAGAAACAGTAAAAGGAAAGAAGGATGGAAGAATCCAACACAGAGATCAGGAAAGAGCGGCCAACAGGCAGATGAAAGTAAGGAAGTAAAAAGAAAGAAGTGAAAAGAGGAAAGAAAGTAGTGAAAAAAGAAAACAAATGAAGAAAGGAAGAAAGCAGAGAAAGTGTGAAGAGAAGAAAAGTGTGAGAAGACCGGTGAAAACAGTGAAACAAAAACAAATGTGACAAGAAAAGGAAAATAAAACGGTTTGAGGGATGAAAAGGAGCAGAAGATGATGACAAAGCAGAAATAATGATAGAAAGTTTCAAAAAGAGAAAACAAAACAAATGAAATCAGTGATTTATGAAGTCAAAGACACTAAAATATCAAAGAAAGAGACATAATCGTGTAATAATGTTCTCCAGAGTGAAGTAGAGAGTTTAATACTCACAGAGCATCAGGCAGAACGGTGTTAACTGCATCCTGTTTCACGTCCTACTGACGGACCGACGCTCTGATCTCTGCTCAACTTCCTCTCTCTGAAACCTTCTCCGTCTCTCCGTTAGAGGTCACACTTAGATATCACCTTCAAATATCCTTCAGTTTCCCCTTTAAAGCTGCACAAAAGACATTTCCTAAACTTGGATGCAAAACAACAAGCTGCAAACACAAAACGTACATACATACTAAATTATTTGTTTCCATCCATAACATAAAAATTAGAGCCGTCAATCGATCAAAATATTTAATCGCACATTTTTTTTATCTGTTCAAAATTTACCTTAAAGGGAGATTTGTCAAGTATTTAATACTCTTATCAACATGGGAGTGGACAAATATGCTGCTTTATGTAAATGTATGTTTATATTTATTATTAGAAATCAATTGACAACAATAAGGTAACAACAATGACAGATATTGTCCAGAAACCCTCACAGGGTCCAAAATGTCCAAAACATGTCCAACAAATGTCTAAAAAAATGTTGGAAAATGTCCGAAAGATGTCCAACAAATGTCCGAAAAATGTTTGAAAAAATGTCTGAAAAATGTCCAACAAATGTCCGAAAAATGTCCAACAAATGTACAAAAAACTGTACAAAAAATGTCTAAAACATTTCAGAAAAAATGTCCAACAAATGTCTAAAAAATGTTGGAAAATGTCCGCAAAATGTCCAACAAATGTCCGAAAAATGTTTGAAAAAATGTCCAACAAATGTCCGAAAAATGTCCAACAAATGTCCGATAAATGTCCAACAAATGTCTGAAAAATGTCCAACAAATGTCTAAAAAATGTTGGAAAATGTCCGAAAAATGTCCAACAAATGTCAGAAAAATTGTCTGAAAAATGTCCAACAAATATCTGTCAGGTACTGCATTTAGCATAAAAAATATGCTCAAATCGTAGCATGGTTGCGTTAAAGAAATTATAGTGGTGTTAAAACAAATTTGGGTTAACGTGTTATTATTGCGTTAAATATTTTCTAGGGCTGTCAAAGTTATCAGTGCAGCTATAAAAAAAGGAACAACTGAGGAGTTGCAAGTTGAGTTTTCGTACATTACACAAGACTCCCATTCAACAAGTCGCCTTGAGACCACATTTTTGCCACTTTTCCCGAAGAATGAAAATAACATCATGTGACAAAACAACACAGAAGCAAAGACGACCAGATGAATTCCCAATCTGACTCAATGTAATATCATTTTTTAATTCTGAAACAACCTTTTTTTTTTTTTTAGATTTAATTACCAAACCTACTAGAAAAGTTTTGAAAAGCGAACTGCTGGTGGATTAAATACAATACGATAGCAAAAAAAACAATTGCAATGTTATCGTTAATTCACCAGGGGGAACTCTTTACTGTATATGTACGACTCGTATTGTGTGAATGAAGTGAGCAGTGAAATTAAACAAAGTAAAGTGATTTATTCCATAAAAAGACCAGCTTTAAAAAAAACATACAGAAATTCAATTTCTATTTAAATAATTTATACAAAAAGTGAGAATTAAATTAAAAATCAATACTTTATCACAGCAGAAATAAAGGAGCCCCTATAGAAAACCCCAGACATCTTATTGTAAAAAAATATATTTTAAAAATACAAATTATGTAATTAACATTTGTAGAATGTACAAAAAGTGAGCAGAACGTTGCAGCTGCACACTTCACCAGGTGGAACTACGACAAATAAATGAAACTGAGGATCAAACGTGAACGTTTTCAGGAACACAAAAGGACTTTTTATCCACCTTTCTTTTCCCGTGTGAGCAACCGCAGCGTATCCTCATAAAACGGTTCGTATGATGATCTTACGAAAAGTTATTTTTCGTACGTTTCGTCCAGCTACACGAGCGATCGGTGTGCCTGTGCAAGCCCAGGCAACCAAACTACTTGGTTAGGTTTAGGAAAAGATGGTGGTTTGGGTTGAAATAACCAAGTTTGTTACGTAACATACGTTTGTGGCGTTAGTTAAGTACGTAAGTTACGTAACGAAAGTAAGTTAAAATAAGTCAATGTTTGGTATCACACAGTGGTTTCCAGGGTTAAAGTTTGGTTTGTTTGTTGCTCTTTATACAACGTCACCTGCACGTCCTTGCTCACGATTACGTGGATTATATACAAATAAGTGCATTACCTTTCATAGGTATAAGTACTAACAGTGAATAGGAACAACCTGGCAATCTCCGATAATTTATTTTCAATTATTTTCATGTAGTGTCAAATCATCTCAAGATTTGTATAGAGTAGGTTTAGACTGTACTCTATAATTTAGAGACTCAACAAGAGATCCCCAAGGAGGGACAGTGGCAAGAAAAAAACTCCCCTTTAACGGGTAGAAACCTCGGGCAGAACCCGGCTCTGGGTAGGCGGCCATCTGCCCCAACCAGTTGGTTTTATGGTGATCATATTTTTCATGAGGCCATCATGAAACAACCTGCAGATGTAAACATCGTTTTGTGTAGGAGGTTATAGGCTCTTTTACATCTTGTCACATCAAAGGTGTTTTTTTTTACATATATTGTAAAGAACGCTGCAGTTGAGAAGAGCCACTCTTGATATCAGCTATACCCGTTTTAGCAAAAATAGGAGAAAAATAGACCTGTGAGTGGTGAAGCAAGAGAGGGAGAGTGGGAGCGAGTAACGCTATCGACTCAAGCAGGAAAAGTTACCAGAGTTTGGTTTGTCCGCTCTGGGCTACTGTAGAAACATGGTGGTGCAACATGGTGGACTCACTCCCTACGTAGATACAAACGGCTCATCCTAAGCTAACGAAAACACAACACAGGTGATTATACACTAAAGAAAACATACTTATTGATATTTACAGAAACAAATCAGCAATTAGAACAATATATATACATATATAAAAAGCTTGTTATGCTTTAAGGAAAACTTTGAAATTTGGGGAAATACGCTTGTTTGCTTTCTTGCCCGAGAAGATTCATACCTCTCTAGGTAAACATGTAGCTGGAGGCTGCACCCAGTTAGCTTAGCTTAGCATTAAGACTGGAGATGAGGAGGAAACAGTTAGCGTGGCTCTGTCCAAAGGTAACAAAGTCCGCCAACTGTAAAGCTCACTAATTAAAATTAACAAGAGACCCTTGTTGTGTCGATGTCATGATGACATCACGGTGTTAGTTGGAGGCTAAACAAAGGAAAGACCGGAGGCTAAGGCTAGAAGTGGGGCTAAAGTTACACATCTAAAATGTCATCTTGCTGTGTTGTTGGCTGCCAGAATCCAGATGAGATGACAAACTGTGATTCGAGGCTCTAGCAAGCTACAATATCGGCGGAAAGCCTTCTGCTAACTGCAGCCGTGAGCCGTTGGCCGCTGTTGGCAGAGGGCTAAACTATTAGCAACCTTTTTCTCTCCATGTCTGAAACCCTTCGCCTGATATTGTACGACTCTCTTTCTGACTGACTTTACTGAAGGATAGTTAATTATAGACATCCAAAGATTTATACGCCCTCAATTTATCTTTACAGCGCTGCCGTTGGCCACCAGCCCGCTGGTCGGACGGCTGGCTGCTTAGCCATCTTAGCTTGATAATTCCGCCAGAATATGAGCCGTGGTATCTAGCTATGCAGGTAGTTTTGCTTTTATCGGATTCGGAAAATTCAACACTTTTGTGTTTAGCTTTGTGCTCTTTCCTCATGCGAGGAGCGGCTCAGATTCTTCTGCTAAATCTGGCAGGAATGAGATGCGGGTATTAGACACGGAGGAGTGTCGGCGCTGAGGCTTGCCGTTTTGGCCTGGCTGAGCACGAGGATCGCTCTTCGAACGACCGATGCGGCTGCGCTTTTTCTCCGAACTGATCGACACCGGGAGGTTCAGAAGAGCCGGGCTGCTGTGCCTACGGGAGGATCTATAGACCGGCTGGCCGGGTGCTGGATCGCTGTCCTGTCGAGAGATCCCAGCCTTCGGTCCGGTGTTCTGGGGTAAGCTTCCGGATTTCGGAGGATGGCTGTTGGTTGAGGCTGAAGGACCGTAGAGCATCTTTGGCTGGTCACACTGGCAAACGACAGCACTTGGCTGGGAGGTGTTGTTGTTCTGTAGCTGGCGGATGGTGTCTTCCTGCTCATGAAGCTTCGTCTTGAGGTCCGCCACCTTTGTTGTCAGCATGTGGATGGTGATGTCTGCTATGTTGTCGGTCCTGACAGCCTTCACACTGTGCAGGAGCGACTCAGACGGCCCGCTTAGTGAGCTCTGATCGGACGATTGTCTGGTCACTGGATGTTTTTGTCCCTTAGCTGTGTGAAAGAAATGCACCGTTAGTACACGCGAGACCATCAGACAGGTTTTACACAAACATCCAGGTCAGAAAAAACTTATTTTGAAAACACAGACGAACGGTAAAATGATTTCTCAAACTGTCAGATGTAAACGGACTCCCTGCTTCAACTACCATGCTTTCCGGAATTGTGCGCAAGGGCATTTCACGTGTTCGCTTCCTGTTTTACCAGGCTGAAAACAGCACTGCAACAAACAGGAAGTCCAGTTTCAGGAACAGATTCTTGAGTTTGAAGGTTTATAAGATGCCAAAACAGGATTTTACAACTCTGTGAAGTGGTAGCAATCATTTTTTTCCTCCATCTCAACGATCACGTGGTAAAGCCGTAGAAAAACCCCGATAACGTCAGAAAGTAAACTACCAGAAATGTGCAATTGCAAATATTTTATTGGACAACGCAGTGAGTTGCAGGATGACGAGGCTGCATTTTTCCATGCAGTGTTATAACTTTGTGGTCGTACCTCCAAAAACATGAGTTTGTCTAAACTGTTGGTTTGTTTACAATGTCATCATTTGACTATTGTTGTAGCGACGCCTCCATAATCCCAGATCTTAGCAGTTAACATATAATATTAAAACTGTAATAATAGCCTGGAACGATCCTTTAAAAGGTACAGAATGAGTCCATTTGAGGTTAATTCACTGGTCATTATATTTATTATTGAATACACTTAATAGAGGAGCTCCAGGGATGACGTATTTTTTTAGGCCAACCAGGAAGTTAGCATCGCCCTGGGTTCCCTCGACAAAAAAAACAATGGGATTGTTCCAATGCTAACTCATTTCTAGGTTTTCGGACTCATTCCTGCAGCACTCTATACAAAGAATAGAGAATGAGATCGGCTCCTCTTGGCCATGTTAATTTACTGCTGTTTTTATTGTCAAACTAAACACTTCCTGCATCTCTTTCACATTAAAAGTCTTCCAGAGGTTTAGAGAACATCGCCTCTTAACTTCACTCGAAAGGCTTTAATTGTGAACGAGCTGCAGTTCGTGTTCGGTCGTTCTCTGGATGTCTGCAAACCTCAAATTATGTTCAATGTGATTTTAACTCTCCGTTGCAGAGAGAGCACTCAGCACGTCAACGCACTATATCTGCACGTTTACGGCTTTTTCTTCTTACAGTATTGTCAAGTCTGGCGACGGCCAAAACCAACATGGCGATGGCCAAAAACCAACATTGCGACGGTCAAAAAGCAAGATGGCGACGGCCAAAACCCAACGTGGCGATGGCCAAAAAGCAACATGGCGACGGCCAAAAAGCAAGATGGCGACGGCCAAAACAACCAACATGGCGATGGCCAAAAACCAACATTGCGATGGTCAAAAAGCAAGATGGCGACGGCCAAAACACAACATGGCGACGGCTAAAAAGCAACATGGCGACGGCCAAAACAACCAACATGGTGACGGACGAAAAAAACAACATGGCGACGACCAAAACCCAATGTGGCGATGGCCAAAAAACAACATGGCGACGACCAAAACCCAATGTGGCGATGGCCAAAAAACAACATGGCGACGGCCAAAACCCAATGTGGCGATGGCCAAAAAGCAACATGGCAACGGCCAAAAAAACTAACATGGCGAAGGCCAAAAGGCGTGACTTACCACATTTACCACCTCTCCTCCACAAAAACACAGCTAATCCACACAATGCGACCAATAGAAGTAAAATTGTCCCTCCAACAGCGATGACGGCGATTAGAGAGCAGGACTTCTTTACTGAAATGACAATAAACACGATGTTGACATGACTGAATCATGTGATATATTATAAATATTATATATTCCACGACATGACAAACAGTCAGTGGAGTCTCCTTCCTGCAGTATATTTATGCATTTCAGAGAGATGGCTTACTGTAGCGGTCAAATATGAACATTTAATGTAATTATCTTTTTGTTATTACGCTGAAAATTACAGCAATGAGATGAAAAGTATTAATACATCCAAATCATTTCTTTACATCAAGACATTTTTTGAATAACAAAAAAATAAATGTTGCATAAAATGTCAAGACTAATTTCATGATGGAACTGTCGGAGGTGAGCTGTTAAAGCTGCAGGATACCTGGTAGGAGAATCTCTGTGTCGCGGGTCTGGTTGGTCTCCGGCTGGTGAACTCTGCAGGTGACGCTGTGATGAAAATACCTGTGATAAGATGAGGTGAGATGAGTTGAGAAAATAAGATAGGATAAGAAGATACGATAAGACATTATTGATCCCCATCGGGGATAAAAGTAATTCAGCAGAGGCAGGGATGTATACTGTAGATGTTTTTGTGTTTTGTTTTTGTTAACCTTAACCGCGTGTTTAAACCTGTTTCAAACTGTTTAAACCTGTTTCAAACTGTTTCAAACTGTTTCAAACTGTGACCGTAATCCGGAAGAAAAATGGAGAAATGTTTTCTTGGTTCTGTTTTTATAAAATAAATGGACGCTTCAGTTTTAAAGATGGAACCAATAAAAGGCCTCTCGTAGAGAATGATGAATTTAAAGCTTGAGATCTGAACCTGTTGGCAGCATCCTGGAAAGTCACTCTCCGTCTCACGGTGTAACATCCACGGGCGTCTTCTTCTCTTTTTGGCTCGTCGCCACCGATGTCGTTTCCCTGTTCGTCCAGGAAGTCGATCCGAGGCTCGGGCTGCCAGCAGTTGGCCTCGCACTGAAGAGTCACGTCTTCGCCGTCGGCTGACGTAACGGAGAGTTTGGGCTCAGAGACGGCACCTGTGAGGACAGAAATGAACACGTGTGACCTTTGAGTGTAATTAATGGGGACTCATTAAAGCCACTTTATCTGTGAGACATAAAATCAGAACGCACGACTTGAAGGAGTGTTTCATTCATACCCTGGGGATGGAAACAGTTAATAATTAAACACACCGCGCCCAGGTTGTAAAAGTGAATCTTTTTCTTTGTCAGTCTTGGATTTGACACACTCCTTTGGGTGAAGCTCTTAGCTGTATTTTTAGCTTCAGAAACTACTGAGAACAAGATGATATTATGTAATTATTAAAGAGTTAAAAACACACCTGAGAGTTTTCTTTTTTCCAGGTAATCAAATCTCAAAATAGCTCATAAACCGTGTCGTTCTCTAATCATGGCTCCATGTTCTTCCATTTTAGTGTGAACATTATATATATTTGCCACTACAGTATAATGTAGAGCTGCAACTAACTCATTAATATTAATGTCATTTCCATTATTAAACAAACAATCTATAGATTATGTTTTTGAATTCACTGATTGATCTTTTTAATTTGTAAAATGTAAAAAAATTAAAAAAGCAATAAATGTCAACTAAAGTCAGCGTCCTGTTGCTCGCGCTTGAGCTCGCTCTACATAGACATGAAGGAGCATCACTCAACACAGTGAGGCGACACACGTCAGCTAAAAGCACAATATCACTCTATATTTCAGCTGCTTGGCAGTAATGTTAGCTGACCAGACGAAGGTCTCTCCATGAATCACTACTGATCCTAGTGTTGGCTTTTCCTGCCTTCCGACCGCGGCCGGAGGGAACGGGGGAGACGCCGGAGTTTTGGTCGGAGACGATAACGTTTCTCTCTGCGGAGCCCCGTCACTTCACAAGACACGGGAAACCTCTGTTGGTCTGGAGGAGCTGCAGCAGTTATTTCTGCACAAACGTCCACTGAACATTCACTAGATATTCTCAGAGCTAAACTAACTCTTCTGCAGTGTGGAGTGTGCTTCATTGAGTTTTATGGTAATTTTATGGTATCATTGTGTTTTGTGCTTTACGTAGGCACTTTGTGGTGTATTTGAGTGTATTTTAAAAAGGCATATCTAATATAGTAGCTTCCTCTTTGGAGTAAGAGGGTATTTAAATCGCCTCCTCTTCTTGGAGACCTCTGAAAAGAGGAGGCAATTTCATTATTTTCACTCTCCAGACTCTCACACTTAGAGGTCCAAAACTGGCTGCAAAACCTTTCCTGGATCTACAGTAAATAAGATTTAACTGGACGTACCCACAACGAGCTCCACCGCTGTAACGTCCCGGGGCGGCTTCCTCCAAAGCCTCATGCATTGGTACTTCCCCGTGTCCGCCAGCTGCACGTTGGAGATCCGTAACGAGATGTTTCCGTTCTTCAGTTCCTTCGTGATGAGGCTCGTCCTGTACTGGAAGGCCGGGTTCTTCATCTCGTGAGTCTCGCAGCCGTCCCGGTACAACAGGACGACGTTGGGCTGCAGGCCTTGCTTGGACCATTCCACCGTTGGGAAGTCATCGCCGCCGGCAGCGGCGCTGAAGCTGCAGGGCAGAATGACATCGTCTCCGGCAAAGGCCAGGACCGTCTCCGGTGGACCATGCACCGAGGATTTTCCTGGGAAAACATAAACTTTATACATTAATTATTATAGAAGGGGCTGTTTCCAATATCTGGTCTACACTCATTGAAATAAATGAGGTGAACAAAATATTAGAAACACCTTCGAACTGGATTAGTGGTGTACCTAATAAACTGGCAACAACAACGAAGCAAAGAAAAAAAAAATAGATGTAATCATCTCCAAAAATGCGTTTGGGAGATGACACTCTGATTGGTTTGATTCATGTTACACCTTAAACACACCTATGATTAATTAAGAGACTAAATCTCCTTTACTTTCCGCCGTTTAACTAGCAAAAACAGAGTTGGAAACACCCTAAATGCACTTACGCGATGCACAAAAGTCTTAAGTCTGGCTGTTGGAATAGCACAACTTTGTGACGCGTCATTGGATTTAAATTTCCCTGCATCGTTAAGGCCTTTAAAAGTGATTTAAATTATAGACTCTTTGGTTGTATGGAGGACGGAACCTGCAAAAATAAATGAATGGATAAATAAATGCAGCAAAAATAATATTAAAAATAAATGTAGCCATTAATTAATTGATAGATGTGACATATCTCTATATTTCTGTTTTAATTTGCTTCCTTATCTTTTTATCTTTGTATTAATTCCCTTATTTATTTACTCGTGTTTAATTTTCACTTTTATTTATTAACTTATTTATTTTTTATTAATTTTAAAATGTATTTATTTTAGACAGACAATCATTCACGCTCACATTCACTTCACAATTCAAAATAGATATAAATTAGATAAAGAATAAATGTAAAAATAAATAAATGAAAAACAATAAATGCAAAAATAAATAAATAAATAAATGGAAAATTTAATATAAATGAATACATTAATAAATAAAAGGGAGAAATAAACAGAAGACATAAATAAATAAGGGAATTAATACAAAGATAAATAAATAAAGAAGCAAATTAAAACCAATTTATGTCACATTTTATCAATTAATTAATGGCTACATTTATTTGTAATATTATATTTGCTGCATTTAATGACATATTTATTTATGTATTTATGTATTTATTTATTTATTTTCTTAATCTCACATAATATAACCCATGGCAAAGGAAGCTTTTAAGTGTATGCATGTCTGTGAAGCCAAAGACAAATTTCCAGTGGACAATAAAGATGTCTATTCTATTTTATTTAATTATGTTTTTATTTTTCTATTAATTTTTACATTTATTTATTTAGTTTTGCATTTATTTATTTATTTTTGCATTTATTCTTTTCTATTTTCTACTTATTTTCAAGGGAATTAATGCAAAGATACATTAATAAAGAAGCAAATTAAAACAGAAATCTATGTATAATTTCAGTCACATTTTATCAATTAATTAATTAATGCCTACTTTTATTTTTAATATTATTTTTTCTGCATTTAATGACATAATGACATATTTATTTATTTATTTATTTATATTTGATTTTGACAGGTTCCGTCCTTTATGTTTGAACTGGTAAGAACTCAAAGACCAAACTTTGGTTCTCAAATGCTCTGAGAAGCTCCTCTACGAAGACAACATAATTAATTTAACAACTTAAACACATGCACACAGACTTGAAATGCTCTTACGTCATGCTGCAAATTGCTATTATTGTTATTAAATAATTGCTGCTATGATTACGTTAGATATTTCTATTCATCTATTCTAAACTCCTCCCTAAACACCTCCGGGGGTTGAACTGCACGACACTTACGCAATCTTGTACTTTCCGTGCTGTGAACTGGACCGACAGGAGTGTGATAGTGTGTTTAACTGTGAGTGTGTCAACAGGTCGACTGTCGACTGGGGTGAAAGTATTAAAAGGCAGCACCAATGACTCAGACACTTCTTGGGTCAATGTACCAGTCATAAACGGCCACATATCGCCGTCCAGACTCCTGAAAACAACAGACGCCCCTTTTTCCATGAAAGCAGGAGACGGTTAATTAGTTAATAGTAAAGAGTTAAATAGGAATAGTGAGAGTAATCAGAAACTTATGCAACATCTGAATGACACACAGCAGCCAAACATTCCACCGTTCACGTGATTACATTTACATGTTTTATTGTTTCCTCATAGTGCTCAGATGGAGAGCTACAGTTCTTTCAGTGAACATGAATTCACAGTAATTCAGATCCCTACTTAAGTAAAACTACCAACACAACAGTTATCCATTTTATATTTATTTTTTTCTTTTATCAATTTATTTTTTCATTTTGTAAAACTATTTATTTATTTATTTTTGCATTTATTTGTATTTATTTATTTTTTGCATTTATTTATTTTACCCATTTTATATTTATTTTGTAATTTATGTATTTATTTATGTATTTATTTGTATTATTTTTTACATTTATTCATTTATTTTTGCATATATTTATTATATCCATTTTACATTTATTTTAAAATAAATGTATCAATTTTTTATTTTTTTTATTTGGTCTATTATATATTTATTTTTAAATGTATGTATTTATTTATGTATTTATGCTACCTTCTTACATTAAAAAGGTTGCAGGTTCATCACTTTTAATATTACAAAGCACAGGCAGAAGTTTTCAGATCCTTAATTAACAGTATAAATAATAAATCGTACACCAGCACCTTGGTTAAAAAAATCTTCAAAATGAACAGGAATTACAACTCAAGTGTAAAACTTATTAATGCAGCAACAAACAGGAAGTAACATTCCAGCTTGAATCACTCTGATATCAACAATAATAGTCTGTTCAGTTATCAGAATGTGACGCAAACTCACGTCTGACCTTTTAACTGTAGTTAAAGGAAGTAGTTTGACGGACTGTTTGCAAATATCTTTGCAAATATTTTATAATTATGACGTAACGCGGCCATTTAACATTCCACTGATAGAGTTTATTAGCTTATTAGGAGTCTACAGGGCCAGTAGAAACAGTAAAGTAGTATACTTCAAGTTTATTTTATGAAGTATTATTAAGTAAAGTTCAAGTGTATATTTCCCAAGTAGGTATACTAATATCAATGCACTAGTAGTATACTTATAAGTGTACTGCTTTAAAAAACTTCTTGGGACTTAATTTGCCCAATTTATAGTTTATAAAAGTATACTTTTAAGTGTACTTTAAGTGTAAGAATAGTATACAACTAGTTTACATTTAAGTCTTATTTTGTACTACAACTATAGATAATGTACTAGTTTTATACTTGTAAGTGTACTACTTCAAAACTTCTTGGGACTTAATTTGCCCAATTTATAGTTTATGAAAGTACACTTTAAAGTATACTCTCAGTAAACTACTAGTTTAATAGTTTTTAAACTGCAAGTATACTTGTATATACTAGTAGCCCACTTTTTAGTTTATGAAATGTACACTTTAAAGTATATTCAGGCAATTAGTTTAATAGTTTTTATACTATAAGTATACTAACTTATAATTTTCTTAAATATATCTTTATCAAACTATTAAGTACAAGTCGATATGAGCCAAGTATACTTAGACTGTTCTGTATACTTGTCAGTATAAGCCAAGTGTACTTAGACTTTTCTGTATACTTCTCAGTATACGCCAAGTGTACTTAGACTTTTCTGTATACTTGTCAGTATAAGCCACGTGTACTTAGACTTTTCTGTATACTTGTTAGTATAAGCCAAGTGTACTTAGACTTTTCTGTATACTTGTCAGTATAAGCCAAGTGTACTTAGACTTTTCTGTATACTTGTCAGTATAAGCCAAGTGTACTTAGACTTTTCTGTATACTTGTCAGTATAAGCCAAGTGTACTTAGACTTTTCTGTATACTTCTCAGTATACGCCAAGTGTACTTAGACTTTTCTGTATACTTGTCAGTATAAGCCAAGTGTACTTAGACTTTTCTGTATACTTGTCAGTATAAGCCAAGTATACTTAGACTGTTCTGTATACTTGTCAGTATAAGCTAAGTGTACTTAGACTTTTCTGTATACTTGTTAGTATAAGCCAAGTGTACTTAGACTTTTCTGCATACTTCCCAGTATAAGCCAAGTGTACTTATACTTTTCTGTATACTTCCAAGTATACGCAAGTGTACTTTTGTTAAGTATATCTCTGATAAGTACATAAAAAGTATACTCGAGGTATACTCTCTTATTTTAAGTTTAAAAGAAGTACACCAATAGCACACTTGAATAAAGGGTGGAGGAAGTACTCAGATCTTTTACTGTAGTAAAAGTACTACTACCACACTGTAAAAAATACTGATACAAGTAAAAGTCCTGCATTGAGGATGCTCCTAAAATGAGGTTAAAGTATTAAACTGTGTACTATTAAATATTCTGGCATGAAAGTATTAATGTAGTATTAATGATTGTTGTCATTAATCTGATGATTAATTTCTCCAATTATTGAATAATTGTTTGTAAAAATAGAGAGAAATGACGTCACAGTGACACCTTCACAATGTTTGTTTAGTCCAACCAACACACTCAAGTAAAGTACCTCAAAACTCAAAATCTGTACAGTGCTTGAGTAAATGCATTTAGTGAAAACATCCACTGATTCCTACAACTTTGTTTAACTTACCTGAACAACCAGACAGCAGAGAGACGACCAGGAAAAGACAATAATACATCACCAAAACACAGAGGATGGATGTTTCCATCATGAAATAAATAAATATATAATAATAAATAAATAAAAGATGAAAAGTCTCTGAACAATAATCCCTCTTTGTCTGCAGAGCAGCTTCAGTGAAGAACTTCATTCACTGAAAAGTTCAACTTCCTATTCAGGTGTGGTTATCTGGTTAGTGGCTGGATGGTGCATTCAGGATCACTGGGAAAAGTAGCTTGTTTTGCACTTGATGTGATATTGATGTGAAAAGCTGTTTGTAAACATAAACAACAACATGTAATATTGACAAATTAAAAAAAATATAGCTTAAAATATACAAAATAAAAAATAAAAAGGGTCTGGAATAAAGTAAATTTCAGTTTGGCAAAATTTCAGATTTACCGGATGTTTCCTATCAACAGAGGCAGATAACCTCTTTTAAAATGAATTAAATCAAATAAATTAAATTAAAAATAAATATATATATATA
>CAKAKR010062890.1:0-37170 GCA_916700685.1 Adelosebastes latens
AGGTAGATTTGATCATTCTTTTATATTAACACATTTTCAAAAAGTCCTGTTTTTAGACCTCATCCTAACCCGAAGAGTCAACTCAGTGGGGCTGTCCTTGAACAAAGAAATTCTTAATCGACTAACACTCCTGTGATTAACTGACTTAATCAACATATCTGTGAAACTGAGTTTCTCCACAAAGAATCACACAAAACCACCACTTTATATTTTGTGTTTACCAGCAATGTGCTCATAAGTTTCTTGGAAATAAGTCATTCAGCATGAAAAAAAGCATTAAAAAAACACTAAAGAAATCTTAGTCGACTAAGACCAAACCGAGGGGGAGCCCTACAACCCAGTAACCTGAACAGCCTTTTTGTTAGCTTTGTTAGCTGACTATAAACAGATAAAATAACTGACATTACACATTAACACACACTAGAGACAACGCTGTTGGCCAGGAGTAGAGGACCTCCAATATGGCCGCTGCAGGCTACTTTACATGACTTTAAAAAGGCTTCTATATGCTACAGTCCATTCATTTAAGAGGAGTGTTGAGTTTACACTACACAGACAGGCACCGGCAACATAAACCTACAGTTAAACAGAGTGAGGAATGGACTACTGCCAACAAGATGCACCTTATCCTACTCTTTATCACATTTAGCTGCAGTCACACACTGTAATCCAACAGGTACATGAAAGAGTAAACTAGGAGTAGCAGCTTAAACATCAACAGATCTCCGTCTCTAGAAATGGGGAAGAAAAGATGCAAGAAAGGTAGAAGAAAGGGGGAAAAAAAAAGAGATTAGGAGGGAAAGAGGTAATGAAGAAGGAGGGGAGCAAGAGAGGGGAAGGTTTGAGTGATGACAAAGTGAGAAAAGAAGGAAAGAAGCGAGAAAGGAAAGGAGAAGGAAGGGGAAGGAGGATGACAAGAAGGAAAGGAGAAAGAACCCACCTATAAGGACGGAGGCGATACTGGCGGGAGTGAGGCCTAGCGGCGGGCGCTGCGCCTCCTCCTTGGTCGTCTGAGATTCCCCACAGACGGTCTGGAGGTAGGAGGTGAAGGCGTGGCTGAGGGTGGCGCCCAGCTGACACCAACGCGTCGACCGGTCGACCGACACTCTGCCCAGCACCAACTGGCTGCTGGTGACGCCCTTCGCCTCCTCCTCCAGGGCCTCAACGGGACACATGGACCCCGCTCCTCCTCCGCCCGAACACTGGAGACGCACCAGGACCCGGTACAAGTCTGGAGGAGAGGGAATGGAGGGAATAATGTCACAGCAGGTACAGTGATTTCATGTTAGACTTGTTAATAGTCTTGGGCCAATCAGGTGATGGGCAAAAGGCTTATGTAGTGCCAGAATACGTATTACATCATATTAACTGTAATATAATGCATGTTTTGATTCAGAGACCCCTTGCGACAGAAAATTACATATGGTACATTTAAGTAAAGATAATAAAAATGATAATGAAGTTGTAGATAGTTATTATATTACAGTAATTGTTAATCGATGATTGATCAGTAGTTCAGTCTTTATAAAAGATTAGGCCACTGAAAAAGTGTTAACCATCTCTGTTTAGTGTCTAAGATCAATTTAGTCAAAATCAAATCAGATAACAGCAAGAAAAGTTTAAAAATCTCCACAGCTAACTAGTCTATTATTAAACATTATATACTGTATTTGTTGAAGGAAAATATAATCAAAAGGCTTCACTGAACTATCTGCTTAAGTTTAGAGAGGAAATAAACAGTATAGATGACGACGGACACATAGTGCAAAACCACTGTGAAATATTCCATCTTCCCTGATTTATGTTGAGAATTGCACATACTTTTTATAGTATTTTTTTATGGTATTTTTTCATATTTTAATTGAAAATGTTCTATTCTATATTTATATATTTTTTTTTTAATCTTTTGCAGTATGTTGCTTTTATTTTTATATCCTCTTAATATGTTTATTGTATGCACCAAACACCAAGGCAAATTCCTTGCATGTGTAAACCTACTTGGCAAGAAACATTATTCTGATTCTGACTCTGACTGTTGTTAATATCAAACTGTGGACCTCCATCTTTGTTTTGCAACCTGTGTGATCACTAATGTTCTTTTATTTTTTTTGCAATGTTGGACGACGTTCAACATGTCAACATCGCCATGTCCCCAAATCAGCAACGGTGAGTAAAATTATATTGTAACCAATAAGAATTATACCCTTATTATAAGTAATTATAAGTAAGACCCAAGTGGTTAAGAAGCAGAATTCATCTTTAAGGCATACAACTAATGTGCAAACACAAACACACACACAGAGACAGACAGACACACACACAATTAGAGGTCACTCACGGAGGTTTTCAAGTAGATCTTTGCAGTCATCAGTTGCCACGTCATGAATAGTGCGATTACACTTATCCCTCCTCTCGATGTCCTGCTCACTGTGGCTGCACAGCACCTCCAGACACTCCTAGAAAACACACAGAAAAAAAAACAAAGATGCTTTTTTCGGAGGGACGGGTTACGTGGCCTTTGTGAGTAATAAACGCGGACAGTACAGGGTGTTTAACTACAAACATGAGCATCTCTGCAACACAAGCTCTTGTGTGTTATGAAAGCACGGATCAATGAGCGGTGGTCTTCATTTATATTCAAGTCAGACACTCGGTGTAGTCTAGTCTGGTGTCTCCTGCTTTTGTTAAAGCTGAGTGGGACGTTGCAGCCAGCAAGGTCAGCTGTCCCATAGTCCTGCTGCTGTGGAGACTGATGGCAGCGCTGGACATTATTGGTAGAGAGTCAGTGTAGTGTACATAAATACAAGTGGAAACATTTGAACATTAAATCATAGACAGCAGAATAGCAGCAGATCAGTAGTGAAAGCAGGAGGATGTCTTAATGTAACACCAATGAGATTAAAGCTGCTTTTTTGGCCACTAGGGGACAGAAAACACACCGCCCTGATACATTATCACTTTATAAAGTAATGCTAAAGGCCCTGACACACCATGATGGTCTCCTTTGCTTATGTAGGTCATGTAGAGGCATCAGTATTAAATTGAGTCTGTTTCATAACCAGTTAAAAGTTCCTCTTTAATTCATCGTAATCACATTTTTTTGGCAGCTCAATCTCACCTTGAGGCCGAGGGCAGCAGCCATGTGTGCAGCCGTCCAGCCGTCACTGTTGGCCTGATTCAGCAGGGCAGCAGGCAGCGCCAGGGTGGCGGGGAGGTCGGGGGTCACAGTGGGGTCACCCTCAGTCGGGTGGCAGAGGAGGAGACGCAGCGTGTCCACGTGTCCGGAACGCACGGCCGCGTGGAGAGCCGTGCAGCCGTCCTGCAGAGAGGTAAAGGTGAGGCTTATGTGTTACTACTCAATTAATACAGAAACTCTCTGACTGAAGTTCATTCACTTCAAATGAGAGAATATTTTGAATTACTAACGTTTGTGAAAAGTAGAAATAATGTGATAAACACGAAGGCAATCCAGGCACTCAAAATATTAGAAGAAGTATCGTTGAATGCTCTGATGAAGACCTGCAGTGGTCGAAACATGTTGGCTTTTTTAATGATTTAGCCACTACAATAGAGGCTTTTTAATATTTCCTTCCTTGTTGTTACTTGCTCTAATATTTTGCAGTGCCTTCCTGTTTATCTTGTTTTTCCCCGTTTTCCAAGAGCTCCAGAGATGTTTTTGATCTACGGTTGAGTACACAGAGCAACCAGTCATCTCTCTTTCCTAGAAGTAATGTGATTCTGATTTTCATGCTGCCTTTCAGGAAATAACATCACACAATAATTCGATTTCAAGTCGAGAAAGGGATGAGAACTGTCCACTAATGTCACACGCAGGTTCATACTAGAGCGGCAGCTTATGTTTACTTACATTATCAATTAGTATGCCAATTTTTTTCTTGATTAAACCATCATTTGATCTATAAAATGTCAGATATTTTATAGTACAAATTGACATATTTAAACACTTTGTCTAGTCTGTCACTACTTGCTTCATATGTCCAATAAATGGCAAAATATGTCCAAAAATATAAATCCAATACACCAATAATCAATAAACTCCATGATAAAAATAAATAAATATAATAAAATAATAAAAATACAAATAAAAACTGAGAAAAATAAACTTTCCTGCACATTCAGACTGTCTTCTCCTCCTCCTCCGTGTTAAATCGTTACGTTTGACCCAACACACACCGGCCAACATTTTCTGGTGTCTAAAAATACATCGGTGCTGAAGAGGTCAGATATGCTATAGAGACTTTGCCAGCTCCTCTGGCTCAGCAGGAAAGCCAGGCTGAATGTAGAACAAAAGCAGGTACAGTAACTAAATATAGGGTCTCTCCTCACATGCTTCCACGGCAACCAAGAGGCCCCCTATGGTTACCATGGAGACCCAGGAAGCCCATACATCAATTAGCTTGCACCAATCAGACGACCGAACCCCCCCCCCGAGATTACTTGTGAAGTAGTAGTAGAGGAGAAAGAGTGACACAATGTGAGAAATGCAAAGGAACTAATGTTAAGAAATTACATTTAGTGGATTTTTTTGACCTAATATTTGCTCAGAGTATAATCTATATAAATGGATTTAAACTCTAGAAATAATAAAAAAAGGCAAAATTAGTAAATGTCTGGAGGTGTCAGTAATTGATCAAATGGCACAAAGATCTATCACACTTTAATTGCAAAGCCACATTCCTGAGTCTCTATTCCAATTTATTGTCAGTATTTCATCCTAAAATTATAAAATGTAAATACATAAGAATCAGATAATCAGTGTGATTTTCACAAATTAAAAGACCAGTTATTTTCAGTCTGTAATACCTGCGACAAAAACTAATCCCACTTTTCAAACTGAAATGAATGACAGAAAAATGAAACTCAAAATCTAGTTTTCTTACTGTACTAAGTAAACTAGGTTATTTTCCTGATGTTTAAATCTGAAGCAGTACCAGAGGCCAGCATGGCGGAGCAGACTCACCGTGGTGGTGCACGAGCGATCGGCTCCAGCGCTCAGCAGGACCCGGACACAGTCCAGCCTTCCTGCCTCGCAGGCCAGGAAGAGGGAGGTCTGTCCCCCCGCTGCCGCCGCCGAGTCCACAGCAGCTCCTGCAGACAGCAGCACCTCCACACAGCTGGAGGGACGGAGGGGGCGACGTTAGAAACATGTGTACCAACAGATAACTAAATAAATATACACATACTGTACGGTATGAACTCATATATGAAGGACGATGTCTGGCAGATTATTCGTTGATAATATTTGTTCATTTTGTATTGTAAGAAATGTATTAAGCCTTCACCTTTTAGGTCATTGCTACATCTGTTTTGACAATGACTCATTATTATGAAGCAATGTAAATACTTGGGTACGCGTCTTTTTCAGCTTTTTATTTTCATTTCAGCTTGTCACCGAAGCTTCGAAGCCCAAAAGGTGATATTCAGGACAGCCCTAGATTACACATACACATACACACTAAAGTTGTGAGTCAGAGCACCACCTGTTCAGAGACAAGGGAAGATATCCATCAGCCCTCCAACCAGTAGGAAGAGAGATCATCTGAGGAAAACTGAGCCGGTCTGAGTCACGACCACCAAAAAAACAGTTAACCCCATAAAATAAACTCCCAGTGTGTGTGTGTGTGTGTGTGTGTGTGTGTGTGTGTGTGTGTGTGTGTGTGCGTGCGTGTGTGTGTGTGTCAGCATGCCTTTTGGATATCCCCACTCTATAAATAACACTGTGATCAGATATTACAACACTGCACATTCCCCAGCTGGTCCTGGGCATCGTGTTTTTGGCACAAACACAAACACACATCTCTATAGTTAACAGCCTCTCCCGCTGTACGCTTCATCCCACCAATACATCGGGATCAATACGCGTGATCAGAACTGACTGTGTGTGTGTGTAGTGTAGGAGCGATTAATTATTAATAATGAGAGCTTGAAGATAAACCACCAATCAGCAGAAATGAAATCAAGCTGCAGACATTAACGACAGCTGCCTAGTTGAAGTGAACTGTAGCTGTGGTGTGAAATCACCCCATAAAGCTTCACAGCCTACACTGTGCGCCACAAAGCCACCAGTTCGTACTGGTGTGGTGACGGTACCGAGCAGACATGCTGGGCCACGAAACCCAACATGGTTACCGGCGTTACCGGTCTTATTTCACACTTGGGAGGTTCCAGCTGCGCTCGTCTCACAGCAGAATATGACATATGAGTCATATATTGAAAACACTGGGCCAATGTGATGCACTAAGAGACAGAGGTCAAGCGCCAGAAATGCAACCACAGGTATCATAGCGACGTGCCCCACAAGGCTAAACCTATACAGGGTTCCTCCTCCTTTTTCAAAGTTAAATTTAAGCACTTTTCAAGCACTTTTCAAGCTTTTCCAGCAGCTTACAGCTGTGGTAAATTACGTAAGGGATAATGAACCAACGAGGTGTCCATTGTCAGGGAATATTACACGGCTTTGTTGAATACTCGATTCTGATTGATCAATCACGGCGTTCTACGGTCTGTTACTTCTTTATAGCAGACACTTTATTTCTCCATTTCCCTTCTTCACATCACATTAAATCAAATACATGACATATTTAGGGGTTAAGACTTGTTTTCTTGGTTACAGCTGGAATTAGTGGTGAATCAGTTAGCTGATTAGTTGATGAGTCCATCAACCGAAAATTAAGCAAAACAATATTTTGACAATCGATTAACCGTTTGTTATTTATTGAGGTAAAATGCCAAACATTTACCGGTTCCAGCTTCTCAATTGTGACGATGATGATGTGATGATGATTTTCCCTGATTTATATCATTGTGATTAAATATCTTTGAGTTGTGGACTGCTGGTCTGACAAAAGCAATTTGAAGTTGGAGACTTGCGGATGGCATTTTATAGACTAAATAATGAACTAATTAAAAAAAAAAAATGACAGAATTGTAGCAGCCCCACCTTCAATGGTAATGCTATGCTAATGTGTGTGTGCGTTCGTGCGTGTGAGTTCCAGTACCAGAGGAAGACCCGTATGAGCTCACCTGCTGTGGCCGTGGGCGGCAGCAAAGTGTAAAGGTGTGAATCCATTTTCATCCGAGACGTCAGCAGGCGATCCCGAAGACAGCAGCAGCTTCACACACTCTGACAGAGACAGAAAGAAACAAATGGTAATGTTGAAGCCTTTAGAATTAACTAAATACTTTAATTTAAGCCTACAACATTATAAAAACTACAGAACCTTGTTCAGATAGCTTCTGTTCCACTAGCCTCAGCCAGACTGTGTGGTTTCTCATAGAAGGTTGCTTTCAGTGGTTGTTTTGAAAATATGAAACAGATACAGCGCTGGCTTTTTCTGTTCAATAGGCTGAAATAAATACAATTTCAGAACCAAGAACAAAGATAAATCAACAATAATTGTCTTGACATTCGACTAATACAATTCTCATGAGTTCTAGCCACAAAGATGGTCTTTTATCTTTGTATAAAATGACAAGTTGTCCAAATTTTACCCTCCAACACAATAGTACAGTACTCATTTATCTTTGGAAGATGTAGAGAAATCCCCAGAAAAATGCTCCAGCTTCTCAGAAAGACTGATGAAAGAAACCTTTTATGAGAAGCTAGTGGAACAAACCAGAAGTGGGGCAGGACTTCAGCTCTCTCTAGTGCATGTGACATCTGCCTATACTAAAATAGTTTCATATATTTATATAGCGGCACATCAGGCACTATGGAGCCTCCAGAAAAAACAGGACAGACTGAAGACAAAGAGAATTCGGCATTAAATAATACGTCAAGTTTTCTTTCTTTATAAAAAAAAACAGAACAAAACAGTTATTCTTAAATTGCTCTTTAATAAAATGTGTATGTTTGTTTTTTGGCTTCCTACTGCATGTTACTCAATTTACGTTTCATGTTCCTGTTGTTGCTTTACTGTCAAAATGTTATATATATTCTCATATTGAACACTCAACCATCTACGTGTGGTTTAAACTAAAGCTGTCAATCGATTAAAATATTTAATGGCGCTTGATCGCATGATTGTGCATTGTCCATAATTGCACATTTTCTATCTAATCAAAATTAACCTTAAAAGGGAGATTTTTCAAGTATTAATACTCTTATCAACATGGGAGTGGGCAAATATGCTGCTTTACGCAAATGTATGTATATATTTAGGAAATCAATTAACAATACAAAACCCTCAACCCTCACATGGCAAACTCAAGCCCAACAGGCAACAACAGCTGTCAGTGTGTCAGTGTGCTGACTTGACTATGACTTGCCTCAAACTGCATGTGATTATCATAAAGTGGGCATGTCTGTAAAGGGGAGACTCGTGGGTACCCATAGAACCTATTTTCATTCACATATCAAGAGGTCAGAGGTCAAGGGGACCCCTTTGAAAATGGCCTTGACAGTTTTTCATCGCCAAAATTTTGCGCAAGTTTGGAGCGTTATTTGTCCCTTTTCCCGACAAACTAGTATGACATGGTTGATACCAATGGATTCATTGGGTTTTTCTAGTTTCACATGATGTCAGTATCATCACTCTAGCTTTAATACTGAGCCTGTTACAACCTCTGAAAGATCGATATATGCGTTAATGCGTTAAAGAAATTAGTGGTGTTAAAACTAATTTTAGTTTTTATTACGTTAACTTTGACAGCCCTAGATTAAATGTATAAATGTATGTCTGTTTTGGGAAAGGAGGAGAGGTAAACGGGGATCAGATGAGATAGAAAACTCTCAGGAAAAGCAACGGACAATGAAATATTGATGGGAGAAAGACTTAAGTCTGTGTTTGTGTGTGTGTCCTCTCTGTGTAGATCCACCTATAATCCTTCAGCACAGCTGTCCTTCAGCTGCATTAGTCGTGTTCATGGATCAACACTCCTCCACTGACAGAGTGTTACTAAACATCTCAGCAGGGAAGCACATCCTGATAGACCTGCAGTGTGTGTGTGTGTGTTAACGGGTTTACATGCATTAATTATTCTGTGTGTGTGCGTGTGTGTGTGTGTGTGTGTGTGTGTGTGTGTGTGTGTGTGTGTGTGTGTGTGTGTGTGTGTGCGTGTGTGTGCGTGCTGCCAGTGTGTGTGTCAACTGAGCGAGCATGTAGGTTACAGCCCTGACATGACAGTCCATCTCATTTAATGGCAGCCAGCATAATGGGATCAGCTGCAGCTCAGACAATTACAGCCTTTACACCAACACATGGAGAGTGTTTATTTATCAGGTCTTTGTCCTCTCAATGCATCTTCATATAGCTGAAGGCACGGCCATGTAACTGCTTGGCAATGCTACTGCATGCTAGGTATTTAGTAATAATCTGTCACCTACATCACTTGAACCAGTTGCAACTAAATGACTAAAAGTGAAAATCTCCTTTATGGAGGAAAATTGTGTCTCGTATCAACCTTCTTTCTAGTCTTCATTTAATAGGAAGTCAACTGAGCAACTGGCTCCTCCTGTGAGTATTAACCTAACGATTCCACATGCATATACTGTACATGAGATGCTAACCCTTTGCAGAACCTTGGCCTGGATTTTCTTCACTAAAGCATTCACTGCAAGCCAAACTGCATGCAAGAGGAAATCTTTTATTCAAACTGACAACAAACTGAACATTCGCATCTCATTTTCTTCCCACTAAAAGCACAAAATCATGTTTAATTTAGCTGAAATGACAATCCCAGACTGTGTTTCTGCAGAGACTAGTAGTTGTGGTAAGAAAGCAGGTGGCAGGGAGGCTTTTGCGGATAGAGTCTCTCTTAAAAACAGAAATGTCACAGATTTGATGTCTGGAACATTGAAGTCATGTTCCTTCTGAAGGAGGACAAATAATGCTCAAAACTTACAAGAAACTTTGGCGAGGAAAAGCTGTCATGGCCATTTTCAAAAGGGGTCCCTTGACCTCTGACATCAAGATATGTGAATGAAAATGGGTTCTATGGGTACCCACGAGTCTCCCCTTTACAGACATGCCCACTTTATGATAATCACATGCAGTTTGGGGCAAGTCATAGTCAAGTCAGCACACTGACACACTGACAGCTGTTGTTGCCTGTTGGGCTGCAGTTTGCCATGTTATGATTTGAGCATATTGTTTATGCTAAATGCAGTACCTGTGAGGGTTTCTGGACAATATTTGTCATTATTTTGTGTTGTTAATGGATTTCCAATAATAAATATATACATACATTTGCATAAAGCAAGCACATTCAAGATTAATTAAATATTTTAATGGATTGACAGCCCTACTTTTCTACTTTCCTTTAATGTGCAGTAAAAGGAAAGTGCTGACTAACAAGAAGAATAGAGTGTGTTTGTGTGTGTGTGTGTGTGTGTGTGTGTGTGTGTGTATTCATACTGCATATCTTATTTATGTATTTATAGATTCACTTTATAATCTTTATCATGATGGTGTCTTATGATCCTTATATTTAATTCATATCAGCCACGCTCATGGTAAAACAATCAATCCTGTATGAAACCTTTGTTTGTATTTGAGTGTATCACCTTCTCTCTATCAATCAATATGGATCAATACAAACCTCTGGGCGTTGCTAGAAGACAACTCTTTAAAATCAATCATCCAGCCAACCGCTGACCAAAACCACAGACAGGTATTACAACTACTGCTGGTGGCCAGAGGCTAACGCCATGATGCTAACACACGCTAACTGCTATCAGTCACACCGGAGGAGCGGACGGGCCTCGGCTCCAATGTTTGGAATTCGGACTGCAGTATAAATTTTAAACGCTAGCCGTCAGTGCTACATATTGCTCCTTTAAACTTCTCCCAGGTTGCTAAAGAGCCAAAATTCCCGGAAGAAATCCAGAGGACATGACCTCATTCTTCTCAGTAGTAGCTACGGCCCCGTCTGTAGCAATAACCACAATACTGCTATACCGCTCTATTGGCAAGCAACCGCCAAAACCGCCTTGGTCATGTTTTTTCTTTTTTTAATTCTTTTAAATGGGACACCTTGCTACAAACACCAGCAGCGTGACGAGCCGCTGAGTGTCTATTCTGCGCTGAAACGCCCAACGTTTGCTGTTTTTTTTCTGATCGCTGAGAGATGAAAAATTTTCAACTTTGGGTAAAACGCTGCGCTTGTCACGGTCACTCAATTTACCCAGCCGTCCAACCATAATGTAGGAGGGGCGGGACAAATACCACAAAGACCAACAGTCATATCCTGCATGTACAAGTGCTGGACGACAACAACAATGGAGGAGAAATCAATACAAATAGATCGGCGGGTTCGTCCTCTCTCCCTACGTGCTTCGACCTTCCCTTCATCCAGACCAAGTACTATACTTTGTGCTGACATTTTTCACTTCTGTGGATATTCCGTATCATAGCAACCAGACGAAACCAAAGCACCTCAGCTGAAAAAAAAACCTCATTGCCCTTCTGTGTCCAGCATTCAACACAAAACAAGTATTTCATTAGTTTTAAAACTGTCATTTTTGTCATTTACAAAGAAAACAATATACCTAATAAAAGCCTTAAAATAAAGCTTATTTATGTTGCACTAAAATAAGGATAAATGAGGTAATTTGCAAAAAAAAAACGGCAATAATGCCACATATCGCACTGTTGAGAAAAGCATCATCACCGCAGGGGAAATTCCTTCACTGCGACAGCCCTACCCATCTGCATTAAGGCAATCCTTTGTCCATTTCTAGCTTCATAAATACCTGCAGTGCCTTTAATTTCACCCCTTAAATGTCAACCAGCCAACCAGTATTGATTAATCAAATGTCAGTTACCTGTGTGTCCATTCTGAGCAGCAGCAAACAAGGCAGAGGTTTGGTTGTGGTTGTGGTAGAGGTGGTGGTCTTGTTCAAGATGATTGGGCTTGTCCTCCATGGCGGTGGTAGAGGTGGTGTTGGTGGACGTGGAGGTGGAGATGGTGGTGGTGGTGGTAGTGGTGGTCGGGTCTGGTTGGTTAAGCAGCATTGACAATAAAGTGACATTTCCCTGGGAAGCAGCTTGGGGGAGCAGGGGGCGCCCGCCGTCCAGGGCAGCAGGCCCTCCGCCGCTTATAGAGGAGACTACGGAGGGACACCAGCCTGCAAGGGGAAGGAGGAGCAGGAGCAGCACAGGTTAAACTAGGAGGAGGAGGAGGAGCAGGAGGAAGAGGAGGCTTCTAGAAGTGCTGAGCACGGGAGAGCGAGGGTGCAAGAAGGTGGAGGAGTTGGAAGGGGAGTAGAGCACACTTCAGTTCCACGCATACTTTAGTACAGTCTCTTTTGTCTGAGCAGCAGGCCGGAGGTACTGTAGTTAAATAAACATCTCCAGTGAGTACAAGCTCATGTTGTGCAGCCAAACATTGTTCAAACACCCATATTTCAAATTCTAGTGGAGATCCAAACGTGTCAAAGATACCAGATATGACAGGCTGAACTTGGGGGAATTGTTTATAAAAATTAGGCAAAAGGGGGGGGGGCTGACAGAGTTTAAATGTTAGTGGAAATTTCTTCTTAAAGGGAAAATTTGCCACTTTTTATGTGGATGTCCAATCATGTAGTCGATTGAAGCAATAATTCCTGAGTGCTAGAGCAAACTAGCTACAATCAACTTCAATCAACTACATTTACCATCAACACTGATTGGACATCCATATTAAAAGGTGGTGAATTTTCTCTTTAAGGAAAAAAATTCAAGTGGCATAAATTAATGTTGCAGAGAAAAATAAATTCACTGTTACACAGCTAAATGTGCTCAAAGTATCCTCATTCAACGGCTCGTAGGATATCTTACGAAACAGTTATTCCTCCTTTTTCGTTCGTTTTCCTACAAATTTTCCTACGAAGAAAACTACTTGGTTAGGTTTAGGCAAGAAAATGACTTAGTTAGGTTTAGGAAATGATCGTGGTTTGGCTTAAAATAACTCCGGAAGTGCCATTACTTAAGTGTGTAACTTATGTGACAAATAAATCAATGTTGACTTTCACGCGGGACACAAATTCAGGTCTCCATGGCGAAAGTCTGGTATTTTTTGACCCACCCGTCCACCCCGACGTCTTTCCTGCACAGCGTTTGCCGCTATTTATATTTCCTGGTTCACGATTACGTGAAGAAGGGACAAAACACCCCAAACACAAGCAAGATGTTCACCGTCTTACTGTGTTTCATAAAAACAAGAATTTTAGATTATTTCATTATTCTTCACATATGTTGTTTACTGTTGTAATAGATCATATTTGTATTTTCCATCTACATATTTTTGAACTTGGGATTATGCAGATTCCCCCCCCCCGACCCCACCCCAAAGCGACGCAGGAACCCTCTGATGAAATGTAACTGAATCAACATGTGAGGCGCGCTGCAGCCTGGACAAAAGAGTCTGTCATCGTATCAGATTAACAGCGAGATGATAGATAGTATTCATCTTTCAGCACCATCATTCACCCACAATATTCACACAGTGGACACATAGAAATACACACATTATTTAGTAGGATACCGTTGCAATAAAACAGCATTATTTGAAATGATAAAGCACAACAAACAGACAGACAAACAGATGAAATAAATAACAGAAAGAATACCTAATTATTAAACCAAACAACTTTGCTAAAACTAACATGCTAAAGGCTAGAGATGCTACGGCTGCTCTGACCTGGGAAGGTTAAATATGAGTTAGAAAAAGGCAGAATGTAGGATTTCAGTGCAGAAATTTGTCTCACAGACTGAAGAGAGAGATACGAAAGAGACTAAAGAAAAAAGTGCAGCAGAGATTCTCAAGGACGTAGATAATGGCAGCCGCTATGGTTGCACTTCCTGTCTCTCAGTGGGTGGTGGTGATGAGAATAAAAAAGGGCAAAAGCAAAAAAAACATAGCTGACAGGTGAGATCGTGGATCTGCTTTGAAACTGTGATAAATAAAGAAGTCTGTGAAGTATCAGAAATCCTCCAAACTACTTTAGAAGTTTATCAGATTTGTAATCGGGAGATGCTGCAATCGAATGCAACCCCGAAAGGTTGGCAACACTACTTTTTTACTTGAGATCAGTGTGCAGTAACAAATATATCATTATTTTATGCTTATGGAGGCTTTAATCTAACCTTTTAATATCAGTAAATAACATTTGGAGGTCAGCACACACTCAGAGGAGCAATAATCAAGACAATCTACAAAAACATGATATAAATGTCAAGAATGCCATATTCTTAATGATTTGTTTTCTACATCCTTTCAGGTCTTTTGTTCTTGTAAAGCACTTGGTTATGTGACTAAATAGAGCAGCTATATATTTTTCGGTAACCCTTCCTTTTACAGTCCCCTAATTACCAAGTATTTACCCGGTAAATACATGGTATATAGTAGTATATTATTGGGTAATTACCTTTAATTACCACTGGTAAATGAGTAGTTACAAATACAAATATATATACAAAGAAACTACAAATAAATACAAAGAAAGTATTTACCTACTTATTTACCAGTGGTAATTACCCAATAATATACTACTATGTACCATGTATTGACTGGGTAAATACTTGATAATTAGGGGACTGTAAAATAAAGGGTTACCTATTTTTCTATCGGGATACATCTGCACGCAAAAGAACAGGACTTTCAAAAATGCAAATGTACTTTGTCACATTTCAAAGGTAAATTTCAGGATAATTCCAGTTTATTACAACGTGGGTTTTAATTTATTCCAACGTTTTGTCATCATTTTCTATCACATACGATACCTGCGAACGCAGCAGCATTACTTACAGGAAGAAGACTGGACAAGAAACATGAGCAGCCGGACGATAAGACGAGCCGACAATTAATTTTCAAAATGTATATGTTATTCCTATGGTCTATTGGTATGTTCACACAGAGAGACCGGACAAACTCTGTGTATAAATGTCTGTGTATAAACCTCAGACTGTCTATAGTATAAACAACAATGTCACTGCCGTATTTATGCCCATATGAATGTATGTTGAGTGTTGATGAAGCAGCTGCATGGCCTGGCACTGATCGATCCGAACTCCATTCAGAAAACAAGCATTTTAAAAGTTGTTTGCTTGTCGTCTTGCGGAGAGACCTGACAAAGCGTGAATTCAGACTTTTTTCAAATCAGCATGATTATGTTGTTATTTCGGCATCATTTTGATCTGTTAATTTCAATTAAATCACAGCACAGTCTGTTTATTTTGGGTTGATACCGCAGTAGCGACGCGTGGCTTGCTAGATACAGTCAGTGCAATGGCACTGTATGTGAATACAGCTCGCCGCCGGTTGATGTTACGAACCCAGACACGACAGCATATGGTTTTCTGACATATCTGGGACTTCCACAACATGTAAAAAGCAGCAACAGTGATTATTTCTTCCCTGGTTGATGTCGGAAAGAAAAGTTGTTGGTAACTATGGAAATAAAACCAACGTTGTAATAAACTGGAAATATTCTGTAATCATACTACACAGTAAAATCAAGCATAGCACTGAAAGCACATCCTAAGGTAAATATAAATGCTTACATTTATGTCAAAACAATTAAATTACACACAGAGAGCCGTCAATGACACGGGAGGCAGAACGGACAGGACGAGTTAATGGAAGCTGAAACAGGAAGAGTGCAGGAAGTAGAGGAGCGGTCATGGCATGCTACAGGAGGATGGAAACGGGAAGGGGAGGAGAGAGCAGCCTCTGGCATCAGCTTCAGAGAGGACAGGGGTTACTGGACCTACAAACCAATCTGAATACACAAAAGGGGGGGGGGGGGGGGACGTCTGCTTTGCCTCAACTCACCCTGACGTGCTCCTTCTGCTGTGGGACGGCTAACCTCTAGACTCTGAGCAACATGTTAACGACATGTTGATACTGATACCGACAGGGCTAACGTGACACCATGGGAGACGAAAGGTGCCCAGAGGGAGGACACATTAAGGGCAGAGAAGGAGAGATGAGTAGAGAGAGAAAGCAGTGAGGTTGAGGAATAGAGTCAGTGACTTAAACTGAGTTGACCCTTGTGCTATTCTGCATCGCATTCCTGTGGTTAGACCAGTTTGCCTGTGACCTGATCGCCATACTTGCCAACCTTGAGACCTTGAAAACAGGGAGGATTTCAAAAACAAAGCGGGGACTAGAATAATTTGAGTTTCAGAGACTTTGTTTCCTGCATTCTGGTGACTTTAAAAGAGTGAAAATAAGTACACTGCAACAGCATTTTCATGTTGACTGAATAATTTGCCCCTCTGGTGTGAACCTGGCGTGTGAATCTCTATGATAAACTAATATTCATCAGTTTTATTTATTTTTGCTCCGGCTTGAGTATTTCTTTCTCTTAGTACTCTCCATTTCTCTCTCCGTCTCTCACTCACTGAAGGTCCTTTTAGACACAACGCAATAACGCCACCACTGCGCTCTGAAACCCGTTATTTCCAATGGCTTGCGCCGCGCCACGACAGCTTTTCACTGCATCGAGCGAAGCCCAACTTTGGGCGCTGCACGCTGTGTCGAGCACAGCTTAAACATGAGACTCACACTGCGCTGTGTTGAGAGCAAAGACTGCTTTCTTCTGCCGGGAAACGACAGTTGGTGTAGCTCTATTGTTGTCTGGGTGGAAACAGTAGGACTTATAGAAGCTGTTCAGTTCCAGAAACAGGCTAAGATAACGAAAACGAAACAAAAGTGAGAAAATTTGTCATAAATCGGGAGAAATACGAGAGTACTGTGACCCCGGGAGGAAACCGGGAGAGGGCGATGAAAAACGGGAGTCTTCCGGGAAAATCTGGAGGGTTGGCAAGTATGCTGATCGCTATGCTGATCGCTATGCTATGCTATTCTATTCTATGCTATGCTATGCTAGCGGCGTGGAAAGACAGTCGAAGAAAAGAGGCAGTGGGGAGAACTGGAGGGAGGTGGAGCATGGAGGAGCCCCTTTACCTGATGCTGTTGCCAGGGGGCTGCCTGCGGAGGCTCGGGGGCTACGGGAGGATGAAGCACTAATGGAAGAGGAGGTGGAGGGGGGGTTTATGGAGGAGGGGCTACTGACAGTGGTGGCAGGGCTGATGACGGGGGGGCACTCTGCACATGCTGCTGCCGGCTGACGCTGAGGGCCCCGGCCAGGCCCCGAGGAGCGGGAGGGGGGGCAGGCACCCACCTGAGAGGCCGTCAGGGCTGGGACCAGGTCCAGGGCGGGTTTGGGCGGCAACTGGGGCGTGGCCGGTTTCAGCCCGGCCCCTGGGGAGCGGCTGCTGTCCCCCACCCCCTTGATGGGTGGATGAGGAGGAGAGGGGGTCTGGGAAAGACCAGGCTTTTTGGGAGGGATAGGGGGAGGGTTTCCCCGGTCGATCCTGGCCACCGTGGGCGACTTGATGCCGATGGGATGGCTCAGGCGGCCGGGAAAAGGGCCTCCCTCTGAGGCGGAGTGGGGCAGGCCTGGACGGAGGGGTCCACCGCCTCCTGCTGGGGGGCTGGTGAAGCGGGAAAGGACCTGTGTGACGGTGTGGCGTGCTTGCTGTTTGGCGGCGAAGTTGTCACGGTTGGTGGGGGAGAGGTCACGGGCCGGAGGACTCTGAGACGACGTGCCGTTTTGGTCCTGTTCCTGGAACTTGTAGCGGGCCGCCTGGACACGGGGGCTGACTCCGCTGGGTAAGCCGTGGGGGGCTTGGCCCTCTGAGCCGTTCTCTGTCTGTGTCAGTCCTCCTGAGCTGCTGTGGACGATCCCCCGACCGCTCGTCTTTGGCAGACTCAGGCCCGCATAGTTGGCAGGGGTTGGTTTGACGGGTATAGTGAGGGGGTTCTTCTTGGGACCCTCCACCTCAGTGGGGGGCAGGTCCGTTTGGCAAGACGCCGTTCGAGAGCTGATGGGCTCTGTCGCTACGGAAACAGACGTCAGAGCTTTAGGTTTGGGTGGCGGGCTGGTGGCGGCAGCAGGTTCTGCTCCGGCAGCAGCAGCAGGCTGGGTGACGGCGGCACCATCCTTCCCATCGACCTGTTCAGTCCTGAGCTGCTCCACCTGCTGCCGCAGACTCTGGCTCTCGACCTCCTCGCGGCCCAGCCTGGCGCGCAGCTGTTCCCGCTCTGTGTCAAACTCCGACAGCTGCTTCTCCATCTTGGCCTCCATCTGTTGGCTACGCTGCCGCTCGGTGCTCAGCTCCTCCTGAAGCCGGCCAGAGGCGCGACTCTCCTCGTCCAGGCGAGCCTGGAGCTCGTCGAAGCGCTGCGACTCCTCCACCACCCGCGTGGCGAGCTGCTTGCACTCGCGCACCAACATCATGACAATGTGCTTGTTCTTCTCGCGCTCGTCCTTCAGCTGCGCCGTCAGCTTGCGGTGATCCTGCTCCAGACTCTGGAGCTGCAGCTTCTCCATCTCCAGCTGGAAGGAGAAATACACACAAAGTCAGGGAACAGTAGCTCAATGCAGTTTTGAGTTTTAGATTTGGAGTTAGGCTTGGTAGATCTACACTAAAGACTAGGGCTGACCCGAATGCTTCGAAACTTCGACCATTGCCATGGTAATCCACCTCCTAATCAGCATTTGAATGCTTCGTTTGTTGTTTTTTTATTTCTTTCATATATAAGCATGTAATAATAATGTATAAATCCCAAAATAGCCCATGAAATAATGAATAAACCCACAACATTATTCACTTTTACTATTCAACATTAATTATTATTAGTTATTCTCAGAGGGATATCGCTGTTTGCTGTGTGCAGAAGTTTGTGTGTGTGTACAGTAGTGCGGCAGCGGCACTGAAACGAGGGAGATGGAGACAGCAATGACCCGCTAGCTGTACATTATCCCGCTTATTACTCGGCTACTTACTTAAGAAATCAATAATTTGACGCAAAAATGAGAACTGCGCGCATAGCAATGGTTTTCTATAAAGAAATAACAAACCGTAGAACGCTGTGATTGACCAATCAGAATTGAGTATTCAACTAAACCATGTAATAATACTTGTGGGTACCCATAGAACCCATTTTCATTCATATATCTTGAGGTCAGAGGTCAAGGGACCCCTTTGAAAATGGCGTTATTTAGCCCTCCTTGGCTAAAGCTAGTATGACATGGTTGGTACCAATGGATTCCTTAGGTTTTATAGTTTCATATGAAACCAGTATCTTCACTCTAGCTTTAAAACTGAGCCCGCTACAACCTAATAATCACAATTTGCGTTAATGGGTTAAAGAAATTAGTGGCGTTAAAACATCTTTGCGTTAACGCCTTATTTTAGCGTTAACTTTGACAGCCCTAGAGCATATAAGATCAATATTGTGTGTCTTCAATTACACAATTACCAAATGAATGTGGTGTACATGTGACACACTGACATCATCCGCTGACATCTTTTCCTCTTTTTAACACAGATCATCTGCAATCAATCAGAGCAGCACACACACCGACAGTACATACTGTTCATGCTCCGTGAGCCTCACATGTATGTCAAACATCTCAATATCTCTCTATCAGACATATTTCACAGACATCACCCTCATGCCACCTGTCTCACCGGCAACCCATCTGTGACACGCTGCCTATCTCAGCACACTGGGCATCACGTGCATCCTGAAAATACCATCCATCACCTGAATGACACAAAAAACGTCGGGTACAAACACGGCGTTTTAATTCAGTCTGTAATTTGAGCATCAGATAGAAAATGCAACTGCTTGCATTCTGCGGTAATGCGACCATCCAAATTTGAAGTCGTCACAAAGCAAAAAATGAGCCGGAAACGGTTTTCTTCAGAAGACGAGCCAGATTAATCAAATGAGCCAGACAAAACAGCTCGATTGAATAGACGGGCAAAAAAGACGGATAAGCAGATATTTACACAAATAGACACACTATTAATCCACGGGGTGGCTCGGGGAAAGAGTCTAATTTATCTATTTAGAGAGACACAGCGTCTCTGCATACGGTTGAATTTCGATGACTTGTCAAAGCCCCGGTCTCTATATCTGGAGCGTCGCTGCTATTGTTAGCTCGGAGCAGCTTCACAGAGGGTAACGAGGCTTAACCGGGGCTCTCCACCTGATTGCCAAGACCCCATCGCTCTAACAAGCCTCAAACAAAAGAGTCGAGACCCCGCCACCCCTGTCCCAAACCAGACCCCCCTCCCTCCCCCGGTGTCCTCCTCCACGTCCCCAGTCTCCAAACCACCAGGGAGTACATATCACCACCAGCTGATGATGAGGAGGAGCGAAGGGTTTATAAGCAAAGGGGAGCGCCGAGGGAGCGCCAGTCGTTACTCAAAGAAGGTGCTACGACTAGCTGCTAATTGGGTGAGGATTATGTCTGTTGTAAGTCAGCCTAATGCCTCGGAAGAACAAATTTAGGGATGCTGTGAAAGCGGTGACACACGGGGCAGCATGGACTGAAACCAGGCAGGTGTTTAAAACATGTAGGCTATGGCAGTAAATAGCAAACGCCACCATTGATTGGAATATGACCCAAATGCGCCGCTGGAGAAGCTTCTGAAAATCTTTTAACCTCTTGATCTATAAAAGGGGCCAGTATGCTTAAGCAGAAGTGCTTGTTGGATGGTCAAACAGCTCAACACCCACACCTTTACCATGTTGTTACCACAATCGAGACATTCACACCCACTTCCCACAGTGATTGGTCAGGTGTGAGGAGGTGAGAAAGCAAGCAGGGTTTGAACTTTTCTCTCTAGCTTTTCTTTTTTCATTCTCTACACAACTATCTCTGTCACTTTGCACGTGTACCTCACAGCAAAAGGGTCGCAGGTTCAAATCCGGCTTGGGGCCCTTCTGTGTGGAGTTTGCATGTTCTCCCCGTGTTAGCGTGGGTTTTCTCCGGTTTCCTCCCACAGTCCAAAGACATGCAGGTTAGGTGAATTGTTTACTCTAAATTGCCCGTATAGGTGTGAATATGAGCGTGAATGGTTGTCTATCTCTATGTGTGTCAGCCCTATGATCGTCTAGCGACCTGTCCAGGCTGTATCCCACCTACGCCCAATGTCTACTGGGATCTGCTCCAGCCTCCCGCGTGACCCTGAACAGGGTAAGCGGTTACAGATAATGGATGGATGGATGCATGTGTACAAACAAATGCAACACTATAAATGCCTTCCAGGAGAGACTGAAAGAGTTCAGCTTTCCACCTTCTAGTGTGGCCGTTTGTAACAGCTATAAACACACGTCTTACGAACTAGCTCTTTAAAAGCATAACCTCACTATAAGTTACCAGGATGGCCCCTAAAATCATTTTTATTTAAATCAGGAGAGTGCATGAAGACTCTTTTTCAGCATCTGCCTCACAAACATACAGTTCAGAACCATCCACACTGAGGGCAGCCAAGTATAACAAGATGTCTAAAAACAGCTACATAACTTCCTCTAAGGTGTAACTGCAGACGGAGGGATGTTTATCTCCTTTTGAATCCAGGACAGGGATCTGAAATAGCAAACTTATAAGTTTTAAGGGCCGTCCAAACCGGGAACACTAACCATAACGACAAATATAGCGATAACGATGTTAGCATCCACACTGATGTACAATAACGTTTTGTAAACAGTGGCGCTAAGCACATGCTGCACGCTCCAGATGTCCACTTCTTTCGGGCACCTCCCACCGAGAAAAGTTTAAAATGATGTTAACTAAACATGTAGGGCCTACTGATGCACATTCAAATGACCTACATGTACAGAGCTAGTTATTTACATAGTGACCACCAGGAGGTGATAATATTCATCAGTTTTGTTTTCCTGGTCAGAAACTGCAGCTACAACATTTATTGAGGACTTGATTTGACTTCTTGCTTTTGTAAAACAGAAAATAAAATAGTTAACTAATGCATGAACCGTGGCAGGATTTGGTGTCGAAGCGAAAAGCAAACGCGCCTATTTGGCAATATTTCAGATTTAAACCCAATACTATAAGGGAACCGTAATGGGGTAATCGCCGTGCAGAGGAAGGAGCGGTCACAGCCGGTGTGCGCGACGCAGCGCCGCCAGGTAGACCCCTGAGGCCCCGCAGCAAAAGCTGGACCAGAGAGGCCAGACACACCGCTACTCAAGTAAAGTTCAAAGTAAGCGTGCTACACATATTGACCGTCATCTTTTCTTGTAAAATGTCCGGTGAAAATCGGTAACACAGGTGTTGTCACAAGTTTATTAACCGATGGGAAAATGTCCTCACCGTGACATCCCTAATTCTAACCTGGTCTTCCTCCGCTGTGGCAAAACAGGATCAGCTCTTTTGCTGGATGACCCTGTGAAAACGGCAGAGAATCCTACTTTGCATTCAGACAAACCTCTAGCGAGACTGTTTTCCTTGTTTGATTATTTAATGCAGCATAATGAAGAGATTGACCTTTACCGAGCGTGTGTGCCGTTACAACCACACAGCAAAGTGCGTCTAATCATGCTTGTCATGCATAATATGCGTCTTGCTCCCTACATCTGTAGAGTGAAATAATAATGATATTAAACTCATTTTTATGGAGATACCTTGGAGGCACCTCAGGTACCTGAGATATCCCCCCACCGCTTACTGAAATATTTAAATAAAGCTTAGAAGTAGAGTCTTTCCCTCACAGGTCTATCATTACACCTGAAAAGCTGCAGCTCCGAGGTATCAGCTAGCATCGCGGCAGAATAAAGCTGCTTATTCAGCGACTGTGGAGAATTGGGGATGAAAGAAGGAGGAAGTGAAGGAGGAAGCCTCAGGACTATTTTAAGAAAAAGGAATTTCAGCACCGGCGGTCGTGACCTTGTTTCCGAATTCAGCCTCCCAACGCTTTGGCAGCATGTTTACCCACAAAACCCAACAAATACAGCGCGTCTTCATCACTGTTGAGTGTTGCTAGAGGAGGGAGGGGGGTCTTCCTCCAACTTCATGACTGATTCATGGAAGAGGAGAGGAGGGAGCCTTCATTATGCCCATAAACCTATTCAGGGTGTTACGTATAACTGCATGCCTGCAGCTCTGCCTAAGACCTCGTGGATAATTCAACAGCTTACTCACAGGACAACGACTAGAGTGGAAACGGATGGAGGAGATAAAGATAGCGCGGACAATCCGGGTGAAATTCACTCTACCCAGCAACCAGAAGATCCCTCCGAGTACACGGAGCATGTGTCATTTAGCAGCGTCGGTTTGTTGTCGTATCATACGTTCCAACAAAACCATTTTATCCCTGCATGACCGGGTTTGGACCCTGTTGTTGACAAGTTAGGCACAACTGTGCAATCAGTGGTGACGTGCTGATTCATCCTGTGCTAAAAAGGGTAACCGTTGTTTTTTGGTGGCTGGTTTTAAGCACATTTTCAGGGTCAAATGAAGCAAAAACCTCTCAAGATCAAAGTCTTGCGTAGCTTTGTTTCGGCAGGGTTTCCTTTTGAGTGCTTAGGTGAAATGTGGGTCTTTTTCAACAGTGTTAATTTTGGCAGCTATTAAGACAAAAATGCTTAGTTTTAATCACATTTTAGTCATCTTTATCCTTTATAGTTTTAGTCGACGACATCTCAAAATGTTTTAGTCCAGTTTTAGTCGTCGTAAAGCCATTTGATTTTAGTCAAAATGTTTTCTCTCTAAATCTTGTCAGCTATTTAATCTTCATCCTGTTTAGTCATCAGATTATATTGAATATTTTAGTCATTTTAGTCAAACTTATTTCACATAAAATGTTATCTTATTATCTGATTCATTATCTGAAAAACACAGGTTGACAGGTCTCACTTCCAGACGGGGGAACAGGAAGTGCTAAAATTCTAACTCATTTCCTGGTTTTAGGACTCATTCCTGTCGGACTCTATTAAATTGAGACCGTTACGTAACCAGTTAAAAGTTCTTCATAATAACTTTACGTAAACTTCTCAAATACTGATGCATTAAGTAGACTAAACAAAAGTTTTTTTTATTGCCCAAACTATGGCAACAAACACATTTTAATATCGGTAGCTAGCACAAGTGGGAGTGCCGTGATAAGTGGTCACAATCAGGCCAAAACTCACTGAAGAAGTTGAGATATTGTACATTGATATTTGATGGATTGAACCAAACACACTGAACCACAAACCCAAAATCTATTTAACCAGCTTTCCTGTCAAAACACACCGCTTCCTACCTCTCCCTTCCTTCCCTCCTCCTCCTCTTCCTCCTCATCTATGTGTGTGTGGTTAAATGTTCCATTTAAACTAAATCATCTCTGTTATTATTACAGAGTTCAGGGACAGGACACACACACACACACTTATATTAGTATTTTCTTTATTACTCACCCACATTCATTCTGCCAGCGTATCATCCAAACACTTTCACACATCCATATTCCTCCACAGAGAGACGAGGGGAGGGGGGGAGATAGAAATGGGACAGGGCCGCAGCAGACATCTGGCTGCCCAGTTAATCAGGGCCACATAATCCTAAAGAGACCTCCACTCGTACACTCATACACACACACACAGTCAACCATCAAAAATAGAACTGACACACTAGAAAATAGGAATTACACACAACATACACACACTGTTATTCCCATCCTCCAAATTTAAATACACACCAAAAAACGTTCATACACACAGACAAGCATAGAGTTTTCTCCCTCTGGAGGGTTTCAGCCACAGAGATTTGAGTCATATGTAAATAAACACAATCTGTGGTTAAACAGAAGAAATCTCTCCTCCACATATGCTTCTTTTATTTACCGTCATTCCATCTGACTCACAGCAATTAAACTGAACTTATAGAAACATGGTCACAAATGAGGTATTTTGTAAAAAATGTAATTGTGCTGTAGCTGTACGGCTCTAAAGATGGTGATTTTGGTTCATCTGTTGGTCCAACAGAGATACCAAAAATGTAGTAGTCGATACCAATACCAATGATATTCCATGATTCTCGATACCCAATGCGATACCTCGGTAAAAAATAAAAGTCAAACAATAAATCCCATGTACTTCAACATCCACTCCTTTATTACATTTGCATACTGGTTTTTGTGAGGAAGTTAAACAGGTCATAATTCCCTCTCTACTATCTATTTTATATTGCTGTGAAAACATCTCCTGCAAACAACTGGATTTATTAAAGTTTCTCGCCAAAAACTACATTTTACAAGATTATATTTGAACTAGGGCTGTCAATCGATTAAAATATTTGATCTTGACGAATCACAAATTAATCACACATTTTTGATCCGTTCAAAATGTACCTTAAAAGGGAGATCTGTCAAGTATTTAATACTCTGATCAACATGGGAGTGGGCAAATATGCTGCTTTACGCAAATGTATGTATATAGTTATTATTGGAAATCAATTAACAACACAAAACAATGACAAATATTGTCCAGAAACCCTCACAGGTACTGCATTTAGCATAAAAAATATGCTCAAATCATAACATGGCAAACTAAAGCCCAACAAGCAACAACAGCTGTCAGTGTGTCAGTGTGCTGACTATGACTTGACATGTGATTATCATAAAGTGGGCATGTCTGTAAAGGGGAGACTCGTGGGTACCCATAGAACCCATTTTCATTCACATATCTTGAGGTCAGAGGTCAAGGGGCCCCTTTGAAAATGCCCATGACAGTTTTTCCTCGCCAACATTAAGCGCAAGTTTGGAGCGTTAATTAGCCTCCTTTGCAACGAGCTAGTATGACATGGTTCACTCACTTCACTCTAGCTTTAAAACTGAGCCCACTACAACCTTAAAAATCACAAATTGCGTTAATGCGTTAAGGAAATTAGTGGCATTAAAACAAATTTGCAACAAGTTATTATCGCATTAACTTTCACAGCACTTTTTCATCAAGTGGCCGGTTAAGTGGAGCAGCGAGTCCCCCAGCGTCCTCGCCAGATGTGGTGGACATGTAGAATGAGAGGCAACAGGGACTATAAAGTCTGCAGAGAGAGCTGGAGGGGAGAGAACTTCAGTGTTTTACTGCCGCACGCTCTTATCGGCCACTATTTCTAATTATTATTTTCTCCACGACATAAAATCAATGATCCACATTTCATTCATAAATGTCTGTTTGAAATAATTGCGATGAGAATGACAGGAAGCAACTGAAACAAGAGTTATGAAACACCACAAACGATATGATCTTTCTGCCGACTCTCAATGCTAACGGGCCCAGACTGTAAAACACTCTGGCCAACTTGTTCAGACCAGCCGTGATGCCCAAACTTTATTATCATTGGCCCAACGAATGTAATGTGTGACCTCGCCTGAACTCCAATGGAGTCTGAACTGACATGGAGCATAAAAGACATTCCAACACTAATGACAACTTAGTTGAAATTAACTTTCATGTCTGATTTGTCTTTTGTTCCCAACTCAAACAACTTTCACTAATAGAAACCTTCCTCCTCCTCCCTCCTCCTGCTCCGTGTCTTACCCTCTTCTGGCGGCTCTCGGCGGCAGCGAGCTGGGCCGACATGCGTTCCTGCATCTTCCTGCAGTGGGCCATGACGGCCTCCAGGACGGAGATGGGGCTGGAGCCCAGGGGCCGCCGCTCCTTGTCTCCTCCCGGGACGCCGCACTCAAAGTCCCTCTGAAGTGCCAGGAAGGGGTCGGTCAGGCTGTAGTGACCGTACCGCTCTTGGAGAAACACCTCCTTCCTCTGAGCCTGGAGACGAACAGAATGAGGGGAGAAAGCATTATTTAACTTGTTTAAAATGTGGATGAAAAACAAAGACGATTCAATCTTCTCTTCATTTTTAATTAGCGGTATGTTTTAAGGCTGTGATGCTGCTTGAGGAAGAAAATAGGGTGCCGTTTCACACCAACAGAGACAGACCTGGTAAATATCAGGCGCACTGGTGCGACCACTGAAAATGTTTAGTCGCACTAGACCGATTTTTGATCGCACTCTGGAGCCCGGAGAGAGAAAGCACATATTCATGGTTACAGCTTTAACAGTGCTACTACTCTTTAAGTCCAAGCAGCATCAGCACCCAGCACCTACCTAGCCCTCATCCCCAGGCCTCAACTCCCTCCCCTGTCCTGTGGTTCAGGAGGAGGTCCGGTCCATCAGGCCACGCTTTGGACCCTGAACCCCCCACCACTCGCCCTGACCGCTGTGAGCCCGCCTGCCTGACTCCACAACCACTCAGCACCGCAGCAGACACAGCACCTCTCAGGTTACAGACAGATGGAGATGGAGTCCTCTGAGCTGGTCAGAGGTTTGAACTGGGTATCACAGCCAGACCAGGTATCATACTATGCCTCAACGGAGCACCTGCCAAATGCTAAAACAAACTGCCTTTTGTGGATAATTCAACTACGTGAGCCTCGACTGACTGTAAACCGCCACCACGGCTGAAAAGATTCTTAAGCTGCACAGCTGCAGTCGCTCATGTTTATCATTCATCTTCTAGCTTTGACTTCCAGCAGAATGTAAACACAACGACGATCAGCAGATGAATCGGAAGCCCAAGATGGTGAGCTTTCCAAACAGCACGTGAACACAGCAGCATAACGGTAACGGCCAGAAAACAAAGAAAACAACAATTTTTTACCACTCGAGAATAAAAAAAGATCAATTATCCCTCCAAAATACCACATTAAGACACCAAGACCTCGAGGAACACCATAGAAAAAGCCATGCTGGGATTTGGTATCAAAAACTTTTGACAATTTGAGCACTTCCGTTGTCTAAACTGCTCAGAAACCCCCTTATTGTCAATCTACCTGGGAATGTCATCCATCCTCTGAATGCTCTAGGTCTCTAGTTTGTGGCTGTAAAGTTTCATGAGGCTGTGATTATCCTAGAGGTCACCACAGGTAATTTTATACAGTGAGGTCAAGTTTAAAAAATGCTCTCACTACAATGAAATGGCTACTATGGGGACTAACATCATCACACATGAATACAGTTGGGCTCATTGGATCCACAAGAGCCTCAGCTTTACAGTGATACCTAATTTATTTAATTCAAGACTGTTTAGGGACCCCAGTACGCAGAAATATATAAAACTATGGATAGGTTTTCTAGTTTCATATGATATCCTTACCATCACTCTTTTATCTACTAGTTTTTCAAATTTTAGCGAGATGCAACACTAGGAGTGATAAGTGTGTGAGTTTATGTTTTGTTGTTAGCAAATATGATGACAAAAAAGCTGAATTGAATTGAGTTGTATACCCAAACCTGCACTTAAAGTGGGTGGATTTAGGGGTTTGTTTTTAGCTTTAGTCCAGTGTTTTACAAACTGCTGCTCCTTGCAGAAGCTGCTGGCACCGGTTGGCCCCGAGTACAGTTCAGTAACATTAGCCTTGTCAAACCTGCTCTTAATCACTCTGACCACAACCAAATGACCACTCGCGGTAATCCAATGGTCAAATTATACCCGACCAAAACCCACTTGGCTGCAGACAGAACGGCAGCTGCACAAATACCAAACCCTCTGACCATAGGAGGTGGTGACAGAGAGAATAACTGAAACATCCAGAAACTCATACACACAAACAGAGATGTAGAATTCAGAGTATGAGAGGAATCAGTAAAACACTTCACATAGATTTAAAATAGAGATTAACTGCTATTATAAAAGGTAAATGCTAGGGCTGTCAATCGATGAAGATTAATCGCAAAATGAATCACACATTTTTTACCCATAGAACCCATTTGCATTCACATAACTTGAGGTCAGAGGTCAAGGGACCCCTTTGAAGATAGCCATGCCAATTTTTCCTTGCCAAAATTCAGCCTAACTTGGAGCGTTATTTACCCTCCTTCACAACAAGCTAGTATGACATAGTATACCAATGGATTTATTAGGTTTTCTAGTTTCATATGATACCAGTATCTTCACTCTAGCTTTAAAACTGAGCCCGATACAACCTAAAGAAGTCGTGTTAATGCATTAAAGAAAAACTTTGACAGCCCTAGTAAATACATTACAACAACCATCACAGCTGCCGGTTTTCAAATCCATAAAATCTAAATAATGAAGGCCAAGCAGCGTTCTCTTTCACAATGTCAACTGTCGTTTTCGAAGGATTTATTTGAAAGAGTCATGATGATTCATATCTATCAGCAGCAGAAGGTTGGTGAGGGAGGAATATTCAATAACTGGGCAAGAGACATTTAAATGAAACGTGGAGGCGAGAAAAAGACAAAAGAGCCCAGAGTGTGAGAGACGGAGAAGAACGGAGAGCAGAGACAAAGAGGGACGAACGACGGGAAGGTGTTGCCAGACGCTTTGCCAAAGAAGGAGATGGAGTTTGGAGAGTCAAACAATACACACTCACACACGGACAAAGAGCACAGAGTGGAAAGATTGATGGTGAATCCCAAGAAGACTGAGGCTGCTCTGGATGCTGATGGCTCACTGTGAGCAGGCCAATATAAACACAGAACTGAGAGAGTATCAGAAACAATAAAGCAAATTATTCAGAAAAAGAAAAAGAAGAAGAAATGGTGTGGACATTTTAGAAAAAGGGGGAATCAAACAGCTGAATTTAAATCCATATATCTGTAATAAACACACATGTTGTTTCTCTGTGGTGTTTATGTCGACCACATCTCCTTACCTCTGCTCACAATCAACCATTAATCACTTTAGAAACAAAACTAAATCAGCAGTTGTTACCTGCTTTAAAGGGCGGGTCCATTATTATTATTATTATTTTGAGATTTTTATATCATTCTGTAGCTTCCCAGTGGTGTTCCTTATGAATTCAAATCTCAAAATTTGGTCAAAGTATGAATGTTTTAGCATCAAAATGCTATTTTCCCTTCAAGCCCTTTTAAAGGGACTGTTTGTAACTTTTTAAGCGTATAAATGTAGCGGGTCGGGACACATAAGCGTTCGCATATGCGCGCTCGCGTGTGGCCGGAGCCTCGTCTCCGCTGCCTGCTTGCTTTCACTCAGACAGAGCGCGCGTTCTCGCGTACTCGCTCCACCTCTAGACGTGAACGCGCGCTCACTCCACACTGCAGAAGAGTTAGTTTAGCTCTGAGAATATCTAGTGAATGTACAGTGGACGTTTGTGCAGAAATAACTGCTGCAGCTCCTCCAGACCAACAGAGGTTTTCCGTGTCTTGTGAAGTGACGGGGCTCCTCAACGAGTTACGTTATCGTCTCGTTACCGACCGGGTGCCGGTATCTTCGGCTGCCGGCTGCGGTCGGGTTTTAGCTGACGTGTGTCGCCTCACTGTTTTGAGCGATGCTCGTTCATGTCTATTTAAAGCGAGCAAGCGCAAGCTCGACACTGACTTTCGTTGATTTCAAGGCCACAGGTGTCGCTGTTAGCAAGCAATTCTGAATCTTACAAATAGTCTCTTTAAAATCTTTTTTCCCACGTGACCTGACGTAGGTTTCTGCATGATGACGCTGCTACATGTACAGTATATATACATCCTTATAGTCAGTTTATTAACGTTACATACAGTAACTTAGATTCCAAACGTCATGCTCCCAGTTTGAAGAAGTAGACAGGACTACCGGCACGGAAGCTAAGCAAAGTACTGAAGTGGACGCCAAGTTAGTTCGGATCCGAAAATCACACAATAACACGATCAAACTAAACAATCGATGCAGCGGTAGACCAGAAACTCCTGTGTTCTGCAATGTAAAATTACTGTTTTTGTGAATGGAGTCTGGTGGCTTTGAAGACAGCAATATAACAGCTTCAGTTCCCCGTCAGGAAGGGCTGTCTGATGGCGAGGTAAAGCAGTGAAAATATTCTAAATGTAACGTACACTTAAACAGATATTGATTTTTTTTAGGGGGCTAAAATACGTTTTTCTGCTGCTCCTGACTCAGTTAGTGCTAGCGTTCACATTATTCACAACCTTATTGATTAGCTTACTTTCAAATAACTCGTTTTGTCTGATAAAACAGCGGTTAAGAAGCTGGAATCATAATGTTTGGTATTCTTATTGGGGAAAATGACTTATTGATTATCAGCAAAGTTGCCAATTACTCAGCTCTGAGCTGAACAGATACAGCTGAAATACCCAGCAGCAGTGAACGCACCATCTGAAGGGAATCCTCTGGAAAGCTCCAGAGTAAATAATCCACGGCGATGCAATGACATCTCAAACTGTCTTCTGACTCCCAGGATCTTCGTGTAAATATTTACACAGAGCCAGAGACCATTACGGCTCTCAGTCAGCCGGCTGCTGCTGCTCACCTCCACATCACCATCAGTATGCATCAGATCGAAGGTTTTTTTATTTGTTTAAGTGTATTTGGGTGAGGATTCAGGCCTTAACTCGTCATCCTGGTTTGTTCTGCTTTTATCTTTCGTTTAAGTTTAAACAATCTGAACATTTAATATTTTTCTGTTTCTTCCTTCTCTCTGATTGTTTTACTTGTATATACATTTTTGTTATAATCAATTCAATGTTTCACTGTGTCAAATCAGCTCATCTGGAAGAAATTAATGACCTTTTAATTCATCGTTTTTGAACATTATCAAAGAAGGTAATTGGCTTAACACCTGTCCTCAGAAACTTTCTCTTTCCTTACAAATGTCCGTGTCTTTGTTTGTTTATATTTCAGAATAAGAGTGATCTAAAGTGGTCGCATACAATTAATTTGTTAAATTTGCAAATAAGTTCAAACTCTAAACCATCTCTAGTTGTTTATTGTTTATTAAAGCAACCCTTTCTGATATATGCACAAGTAAACAGCTTGGCATGTTTCACTTCCTGTTTGGAGCTGTGGAAAGGTTCGTAAATATTTCCTGGTTGTGAGGGTTCAGGGTCATGGGTCATCCTATTACAGCGTCCGGGTTCGAGCTAAATCCTTTGAGATCTCATCAGCTGTCGAACGCTGAGCTCCCCTGAGGCTCCATTGATCCCTCAGATCCATCGGTTGTCATTAGAGGAAAGCTTCAGCATACAGGAGAGTTTGACCAGAGCAGGTTTTGTTGTACTGATGTTTTTTTCTGCTGAAGCTTCCAAAAGAAAACATTTTATTTTATTCAGCATCTTTATATTTTTGATGCAATCATTTTGGAAAGTCTTCTTGACATGAGCGTAGGATCAAACACTCTTTGATCTGCAGGAACTACTCAAATCTTAACTCAAGATCCAATTACTAACGTTTTTATAGAGATTCTCACTTCATCAGTGAGTTTGTTCAGTTGTCATGGAGATAGTTAGACGTTTCCATGACAACTCTGATAAAAATTCATACTTATTGACCTGGAGATGAGGGCATATCTTGAGGTCAGAGGTCAAGGGACCCCTTTGAAAATGACCATGACAGTTTTTCCTCCTCAAAATTCAGCGAAACTTCATCGTGGTATTTAGCGTTCTTCCCGAAAAGCTGGCATTACATGGTTGGTACCAATGGATTCATTAGGTTTTGTAGTTTCATATAATAGTATCTATGACAGTATCTTCACTCTAGCTTTAAAACTGAGCCCGTTACAACCTCCAAAATATCCATTGCATTAAAAAAGTTTGTGGTGAAAACAAAATTTGTGTTAACTTGTTATTATCTCGCTATGACAGTCCTAGTGTCACATCTGGACTACATCTCGACTACTACACATGTATACAACGTGTCCAACACAAGCTACAGGTGTCACATGACACGACGTATGATGGTATGTACGTATGATGATGACGTATGGTGCCGATGATTTCAATTTAGACTGTGGATAAAACCAACAACACTGTTTTAGGGACAGCTGCACTACAGACAGGATTACCCCCCCTTAACAGCACAATAACAATTTAATCGAAGCCAACCCCATGATACTATACATTACATTTCTTTAGCTCAGATATTTCTGATGGCTCAGTTAGACGGAGAGGCACTTTAAGGTCAGATTGGACAGCGAGGGGGGATTTAAACTGTCCACGTTTCAGTTTCACTGTGTGAACCGCAGCCAAGTGAGGCCCTCCAGCAATCACAGTTAATAAGGTTTAAATAAGATGTTTACCCACTGGTTTGGACGAGGGGGTATTGTATTTACAACAGTGATACTATAGTATTTACAAGTGCAGCAGTGGTGGAGGGCTCGGAGTGAGACCTCGCAGTATTATTAGCATCAACCTTTACTGGCATGTTGCACTTAGTGGGCGAGGGGGTTCAGGGAACACAGCCAGAAAGAGAGAGTTTAAACAGAGAAGGATCGCTGCGAGAGGAGATGGAGGAGAGTGGATGATGTGGGGAAATGACAAACGCTGCGAGAAAACAAATAAAATCAGATAGAACAAAGAGAGCAGTGAAGCCTAGCAACTGGGGCACAGAAAGGCCCTCAGCAGAAAGAAGCAAAGTCCTCCAAACTTTACACAACGAAGAAAAGAGCGGCATGTATTCAAGTGTCTCAATCTAACTCCATTCATGACCGTGTCAGTGGCCGACTGCCAATCTCCAGCTCTGATACAAAAAAACATCATGAGGTCAAACAGAGGAGCTGTTCATATCCGGAAGAATACACAAGCAAACATTGGATCACAAGAGGAGGAAGTGCTGGAGGGTGCTCGATTGAAGTGTGTGACGCTCGAGATGCTGCTCGGGTTCAGAGTGCAAAAGCAGAGGGTTTGAGAAAGAGCTGGAAATGTTTGGGGGGAAAACTTTTTAACAAGGGACAGTAAAAACTGGGACGATTCACCTATCTCCTGATTCAATACTATCATGTTACTTGGGTGCCGATTCGATATTTTTAAATATTGCGATTCTGCAAGTACTGTGATTCGTTATTGCGATTTATTGCAATTTTTGTTAACTTTTTTAACACTAGACCATGGGAAAAAGTTGAATCATACACTTCTAGGAACTTTTAATTTGTAGAATATCTAAATTAATACAGTAAAAATGCTTGATTTTCAGCATGTACCGTATGTAGTCAGAGACGTTTCCTGTCCATGACAGAGTTAGCATGCAGCTTTAGCCGTGATGTCTAGCCCTGCTTTTCCTGCAACGTGTGAAACCCAAAGTGTTTCCATACTTTACTGTATGTATAGTGTTTATCACTTTGGATTTAACATGTGAGGGTGCAGGTCGTATCCACGCGGACCCTCCACCGTTTTCTGTTTTGTCGTTTCGGCTCGCTGCGGTTTGTTTTGGTTGACGGATACGGAACTGATATGACGTCACGTTAGTCAGACTACAACAATAAAAGTGGCAACTTCCTTCTACCTCCGCAAAGACTCAGATGAAGCAAATATATTGATTGTGGTATTAAAAAAAGAGATTTCAAAATTGTAAAAAAACCCAAAAAAAACATGATACATAGGTGATTCGATCTTATTTCTCAGCCGTAGTAAAATCCAGAGTGAATGAGAGACTTTTCACAGCAAACCTACACCTAATTAAGAAATGAGATGAGAAAAAAGATACTTCCTCTTAATGTTGTGTTTGAAATCGTCCCTCACGATGTCCCACAGGAAGCATTAAGACGGTCATCATCACTGATGAGCACTCAGTCTAATAGGTGTCTCGTTCCAAACGGACACTCTTCATCAGTTCCCTGCTTCTCTCGGCCAGGAGACGCTTGTTCATCACACAAGTGTTTTCTTTGTTAATTCACTAAGTCTGAGTCTAAGAAATCAATAGACAGAAGAATGTACGTGGTGATGTGGAAGAAGTATGTTTTACAGGTCTTGGTATATCTAGAAGTGCTAAGTCAAAGGCAACTAACTAACTAATCTAAAGTCCAGTTGCCTTCAACTTCACTGCACTTCTGAGATATGTATATAGAAGTACTGAGTATCTACATGGTTCAAATTAAGGACACTTGGCTTTAAAACCATGTTAATACTAGTGCTGGAATGATTAATTGATTTAAGAATAAGTACATCCGTAGAAAATTAACAGCAATTTTAAAAACTGATTTATCGTTTTAATAATTTTTTAACCCCTTGAGACCCACAATAGACCAGTTTTTGTCTTATTTAAGGGGGTACAGGGGGTCTTTGGGGGGAGATAGCAGGTCAACAGTAGATGTCACATAGAAGTGGTGTACATCATCTGAAAGCTGGTGATTTGGTATCAAAAACTTTTGACATTTGGGGATTTCTGCAAGAAATGCATTTTTCGGTGACATTTATGGCAAGCGCTTCTGTTCCGGAAACTGCTCAGAAACCTCCTTATTGTCAATCTAGCTAGGAAAGCCATCCATCCTCTAAATGCTCTAGGTCTCTAGTTTGTGGCTGTAAAGTTTCATGAGGCTGTGATTATCCTAGAGGTCACTACAGGTCATTTTATACAGTGAGGTCAAGTTCAAAAAATGGTCTCACTACAATGAAATGGCTACTATGGGGACTAACATCATTACACATGAATATAATTGGACTCATTGGCTCCACAAGAGTCTCAGCTTTACAGTGATACCCAATTTATGCAAATCAAGACTGTTTAGGGACCCCAGTATGCAGAAATATTCAAATACACCATTTTAGAATAGGCGAAAACAACACTTTTATACTGCACGCAAAACAAACTGCATGTTTTTTGCCCCAAACTGCATGTGATTATCACAAATTGGGCATGTCTGTAAAGGGGAGTCTCGTGGGTACCCATAAAACCCATTTTCATTTAAATATCTTGAGGTCAGAGCTCAAGGGACCCCTACAAGCTAGCATGACATGGTTGTTACCAATGGATTCCTCATGTTTTCTAGTTTCATATCATCTGTACCTTCACTCTAGCTCTAAAACTGAACCTGCTACAGCCTCTGAAAGACAGTAAATCTTTCGAGATTGGGTCTAAGGGGGTTATAAGCAAAAAATGCCCAATATGCTCCGGTTCCAGCTTCTCTATTGTGAGGATTTGTCTGTGTTTTATATTGTAAATAAAATATTGCTTTGGACTGTTGGTTGGACAAAACAAGCAATTTAAAGCTACTTTTTTTTAACAATTTATAGAAGAGATTAATTAAAAAAAAAATAAGATAAGATTAACAATAATGCAAAATAATCATTAGTTGCAGCCCACATTAAACCTCAAAACAACAACAAAAAAGTCAATATGGACGCTCAAAAGACACCTAGACCCATATGAGAATGTTGCTGGTGAAAATATTGTTCTGTCACATTACTGGATGCTGACTAATGTAACACTGTAATGGGAAATACTGGACTTGCATTCCACTGTTTCCCATACATTGATCTCTTTGTGGCGGCCCGCCGCCATATCAACATTGACCGACACATATTGATTTCCTATTTTTTAGTGCAGTGCCCGTTCGGAGCGGGATGATTGCTTGGCTCCCGGTAGTGCTGCTTGCAGCGTCGTCGAAAACCGCTCATCGCTCGTTGACTCCAGGGAAGTGAAGAAGAGTTTGGTAGTAACGTTAGTATATCCAGCATCCAGCAGGCAAAGTGAACTGCAGTCAAATCTTATTTGTGACAATATTATGAAAGACAGAAAGTCGCTGAAACACAAATTAACACGATAACGCCACTAATTTCTTTAACGCATCAACACAAATTGCGAATTTTAGGTTGTAGTGGGCTCAGTTTTAAAGCTGAAGATACTGGTATCATATAAAACTAGAAATTCTAAAGGAATCCATTGGTACCAACCATGTCATACCAGCTTTTCAAGAAGGAGAATAAATAACGCTCCAAACTTGCGCTAAATTTGGCGAAGAAAAACGGTCATGGCCATTTTCAAAGGGGTCCCTTGACCTCTGACCTCAATATATATAAGGTATGCCTGTTGGGCTTGAGTTTGCCATTGTATGATTTGAGCATATGTTTTATGCTAAATGCAGTACCTGTGAGGGTTTCTGGACAATATTTCTCATTGTTTTGTGTTGTTAATTGATTTCCAGTAATAAATATATACATACATTTGCATAAAGCAGCATATTTGTCCACTCCCATGTTGAAAAAAGTATTAAATACTTGACAAATCAGGGCGCCTGGTTAGCTCAGTTGGTAGAGCGGGCGCTCATAGAGCAAGGCTCAATCCTTACCGCGGCGGCCCGGGTTCGAATCCGGCCTGTGGCCCTTTCCGCATGTCATCCTCTCCCTTTCCAAGACTCTATCCACTGTCCTATCAATAAAATGAAAAATGCCCCCAAAAAAATAACTTAAAAAAAAAAAAAAATACTTGACAAATCTTCCTTTAAGGTACATTTTGAACAGATAAAAAATGTGCCATTAATCTGCGATTAATCGCAATTAACTATAGACAATCATGCGATCAATTAATATTAAATATTCTAATTGATTGACAGCCCTAGTTTAAGAACATACATTTCTACCCTGTTTTTATTTTGTTTAACGACCTGTAAATGTCCTTTCATA